>JAULJZ010007522.1:0-16689 GCA_032270985.1 Heliamphora pulchella | reverse complement strand
AAATAGTACAAATTCAATTGTCTATACTATAGGCCACATTGACACATTCTAAGTAAATTTAAAATAATTATTTTAAATTCAGAATAAATATCCGAATTTGTTTTTCTGAGTTTGTTTTTCTTTTTTCAGTTTGTACTTTGTAGTATTGTTATCAAACAAATAATCAAATTGAAACGATCGAGTAAAAACGAAGGCAAATCGACTCCAGAGCTACTCTCATGATGTAGCATTTTTATCCCGCTACTGCTAGTTTCACCTATGCTGCTTCTCAACAATAATACATCTACAAACCAGAAAGGAATTGGCTCAGCTAGTCCACATGAGACTAATATCAACTTTTTAAAGTTAGTTTATATGAATTTTTGTTTTGATTTTAATTAAAATCTGCTAATAAACTGTGATAACGTGGGATTAGTTTGGAAAAATTAACCGAGATACGTCCTGAACGCCATAACATACAAAAACAAAAAACAAAGAAAATGAAAGAAATTGTAGAGTGAGAGAGAATATAACTCTTTAGAATAAGTCAATTTTAATCGAGCCATACTAATAAATGGTGAGAACGTGAGATTAGTTCGCAGAAATTAGTCGGGTTGTATCCAGATTCCAGAACGCCCTAACATATATATATATATATATATATATATATATAAAGAAAACAGAAAGAAATTGTAGAGTGAGAAAGAAGGGAGAGAGAGAGATCAAATTCGGGCACTTCAAGATGACAGAAAGAGTGGTGAGCACACAAGAGCAATGGTATAGTCTTACACCAATTTGCCTCTGTGTGCTCACTCTCTTCTGTCAGTTTTCTCGGCGTCCTGGAAAAGAAAAATGAAAAGGAGAATCAAAGGGCGGTGGTGGTACTTTTTCCCGGAAACGGAAAGAAATAAAACCAACACACGCGAAAGAAAATTCTCATACAAGATGAAAAGTCAGATCTGAGAAAAGAGACTCAGACCCATTTGGGGAAAGATCCCAAACTCAGAAGAACATCGTCTCCGAATCGACAGCGCTCATTGCAGTCGCAGTTAGGGTTTTATCAGAGCCAGAGGAAAACAAACCCAGAGAGCCAAAAAGATGGAGAATTTCTCTCTCTCTATGGCTGGCTTCCATGCAGGGCATACAGGTGTCGGTGATGTACGACCGAACTCGAAATCTGCACAAATCACACAGTGCCGACGGCCACAGAACCAAGAGAGAGAGAGAGGCCTTTTAAAGATAGTGACAGAGAGAGGCTTTGAGAGAGAGAGAGAGAGAGAGAGGGAGAGAGAAAGGAGGGCGTTGAATGCGATCAGTAGTCATTTTAGATGACTTTCGTTCTTTTTTAATACTGGTGGCTAATGGGTTAGTCATTCAGCGGGTCTTGTTAATTTATGCAAGAGCAATGCTACCTTATTGAAAATTTTCCACTGTTGAACCTCCATTGACCTCTACGCTTATAGGAAAATTGAACCAGTCGATGAGGCTAATATCGTAGAAATCTTAGGTGTCAATCCCGAGTGTAAACTTTGCGAGAGTGGCTAGCGGGGTGGCGTCAATGCACTCAAGTTGTCCAAAGTTGCAATCGGCAGTAGCACAAGAACCGTGATCGGTTCCATCGAAGTTGTAGCCCGTTCTTTCGCGAAAATGGCTGGACCAGCCAGTCGCCGACAAACGCAATGCAGAGTTATGCAGTTGCCGACAAGCGACGAGACGAAGACAACTAGATGGATTCCAGAGGTAAAAGACGAAGCAGCTCTTCTGCCATTGTCGAGTACAGAGAGAAAGTAATGGATTACCTAGACAAATCCAAAAAATGAAGGCAAACATCGAACCACTTTTTGCTTTTTTCCTTCACAAACGACAAAATCTCATAAACTAAACCAATAAAAATGTTTTCACACACGCACAATGAGAATGTTCTCACAGTTGTTGACACTGAGAATGTTCTCACTGTTTTTCAAATTGAGAATGTTCTCAGTATTTTTACTTCGAATGCAATTAATTTAGAATGTTCTAAGTTAGTTTCTCAATAACCATAAGGATGCTTATGTTCCTAGTAATATTTCATGAATCTGCTTATGTTTCCAGTCATACTTCATGAAAATGATTATTAAAATATTTCTATTTCCAACAAAGATGTGTTTTGTCCTACCTTGTCTCTTTCCAAGTAACTTTTACACAGCGTATAAGTAGTGCAGCGTCACAGGGATGACCAAGAGAAGGTTAGCCCCCAATCCTTCAATGCCTGAGGTTATTAAAAACTTGAACAGGCCAGGGCTGACCAAGAGAATGTTAGCCTCCAATCCTTTAACACCTAAGGTTATTAAAAACCTGAACGGGTCAGGGCTGACCAGGAGAAAGTCAGCCCCCCATTCTTCAATGCTTGAGGTTATTGAAAACCTGAACAGGCCAAAGCTGACCAGGAGAAGGTCAGCCCCTATTCCTTCAATGCCTGAGGTTATTAAAAACTTGAACGAGCATGGGCTGACCGGCTAAAGGTCAGCCCTCAAAGACGAAAAGCCTAAGGTTATTAAAAACCTGAACGGGCGTGGGCTGACCAGCCTTCAAAGATGAAGAGTCTGAGATTATTGAAAACCTGAACGGGCATGGGCTAACTATCCAAAGGTCAACCTCTATGGACGAAAAGCCTAAGGTTATTGAAAACCTGAATGAGCGTGGGTTGGCTAGCCAATGGTCAGCCCCCAAAGACAAAGAGCCGGAGGTTATTGAAAACTTGAATGGGTATAGGCTGACCATCCCCCAATGATGAAGAGCCTAAGGTTATTGAACACCTGAACGGGCATGGGCTGACTAGCCAAAGGTCAACCCCCAAAGACAAAGAGCCTGAGGTTATTGAAAACCTAAATGGGCGTGGACTGACCAACCAAAAGTCAGTCCCCAAAGACCTGATTAGCTAGAGGTCAACCCCTAAAGGCGAGGAGCTTGAGGTTATTGAAAACCTGAATGAGCATGGGCTGACAAGCCGAAGGTCAGGCCCCAAAATGCTGACCAGCTAGAGGTCAGCTCCCTAATGATGAGGAGCTTGGGGTTATTGAAGGCTTGTAAGTTTGAACAGCCACAATTGCAAACGTGAGCATTTGCAGAAACGTCAAAATATGAACCAGTGTTCAAACGAAAAATTTTCAGAAGACATGGGGATTTCAACAGACATCCCAAAAAGCACTTCAACATACACATCAATGCATATATGGTAAAGAATTTTCCTAATTACAGTAAGGGAAAACTCTTAGAAAATCACCCAAACATGGGTTGATTAACGAGAAATTAGCCCATAAGGATAAGCTGATCAACATTGTTCAGGGTTATTTTGCAATCCCAAAGGTGTCAGAGATCGTCCATTCATTTCTTCTTCACCAATTAAATTAGTGTGTTAAAGCAAAATATTGTGGAGGCCAATTAGTAGAAATCCAATCTTATTTTTACAACAGAGGAAAGAAGTCTACTAAAAATATAATTTCAACAAAAATATTAACTCAGCAAAAAACTACTAACATCCACTGTGCATTCAGTAATCAACTTCAACCGTAGATAACCTCAACTGATCAACCTTTAGATTCTCCAGCTCAGTTCTCATATGTTTTATTGTCTAGCCAGCGGCATTTAGTTTTCTCTCTGCACACTAGTAGGACACCTCCTTTCTCGTCAATCAAAGGGTCAAGTAATGTCCCAAAGCAACTGACTATAGGAGAAGACAACAAGTCAAACAAAGTTGTTAACGGTGAAGATGAATGGAAAAACGTGAGGAAATGAAGATCAATACCTCAGCAGTCTCTTAATGATAACGACGACCCAACTCTATGATGCTCAAGCTATCCAGAGTGGCCAGGTTAGATGGTAAGACAGCCCCATCAATCAGCTTCAAACCCAGGTTGTTGGTGTTCAGGAACACAGGGGGATTATAATCCTCCTGAACAACTGAGCCAAGGATAGAAGAATCCATGACCTCTTTCCCTTTTGATCTTCTCTCCTCTCCAACCTCCTTGCCAATGTCATCTTCCTTCTGCTTAGCATTCCCCTCTCCTGAAGGAACCCCTTCTTTCCTCTGTAAAGTTTTGATGGTCTCTAGTGAAGTAGGACTGGGAACATACTCCTTGAAATTAGAGATGTCTAAATCTTTTTGGCAAGCTATCATCACACGCAGCCTCTTTAGGGGTGGAGGGGTTGGAGCTTAAGCAAAACTCTGACTTGCTGCTCTTTTCTCCTTCAATTTCTTCAGAACCTCCTTATCCGCCTTATTCACCGCTCCTGCACAAAGGAATAGAAGTTATGGTTAGCTACAATACGGAGCAGCATAATACAAAGGGAAATATATCAATACACACAATTCTTTACCTTTTCTATTAGGAGTTTCAGCAGCCTCTACAACATGAAATAAAGATAAAGAAGCAAAAGAGGGCTCAGGTCCAAAGAGATACTCACTTAAGCTCTCTAGGATGACCAGAGTAAACTAGTCCTTATCCTCAAAGGAACGGGCTGGCTTAACTCTCCATTTTTCTTCATTAGAGAGAACCAGGTTTTTTGCGCGACCTAGAAGGAAACCTCGCACGAATGAATAAAAGAAAACAACAACAAAAGAAGAAGGGTATAAAAAAGTGGTGGTACTAACCATCTTTGGCAAGTGTCACCCAAACTCTTTGGATCTTAGGAGTGGAGTCATCTAGGGCCTCCCAAGGTTGGAGCTCTCAACTGTCTCCAGACACAAAGAAAAAGCGCTCTTTCCACCCCTTGTTGGCTTTAGGGAGATTGGTAATTAATCCATGTCCGTCGCAAGCTTGAAAACTAACAAATCCAGTAAAGAGCTCCACTGATTTGTAGCAGTAGAAGAATTCTTGACAGGTCAAGGAGAATGATCAATCACCAAGGATCAACCACAGACCATACATCCGGTCAAAATCCTCGATCCATTTGGGACCAACTTTGCAGGGGAAATTCATAAGAATTGTAAATCTTCTCTTATGAAATGAGGAATGGGAAAGTGCAAACCATCTTAGAGGGCACCCTCAAAGAAATAAACTTCGTTAGGAACCTCTAAGCAAGTAAATTCCTCAGGGGTAGGAATCCAGAGGCAAATGGAACCTGGGATCTGGTACTAGATCTTAAACCTATCGATGTCCAACGCATTAATGGTAGAAGGAATACCATCCGCAATGAAAGGTAGGCAGATACGACCAACAACAGCGTGGCGGCACTGTATTAAGGCCTTTTGCCGAGCCTAATCAGATACAGAGGCCTCTAATGAGGCCAATTCTCATTCCTCCAATGGAGAGGGAGGGACGGGTTTCTGGTGAGGACGCCTAGCCACTAAATCCCCTTCAAGGGATTCCATGGAGGAATTTTCGTCTATCAAGGAAAAATTGGGAATCGAAGGAGCAAGTTTTATAGTGATCAAGGGGACATGACAAGAAATATCAGTAAGGATAGGAGGCCGAAATTGGAGGATATAATCGGCAATGGGAGTGGAACTAGATGAGGAAGGCGAAGAATCAACAGGAATTGGTTTATCAAAATATCTCTCTCGAATTTCTAGGAATGAAGATTCTACTTCTTCATTGGAGCTACTAGACGCCACGACTTCTTCCTTATCGTCGGACATTTATTTGTGTTAAACAATGAGGGTAAACCCTAACCTAACTTGCCAAACAAACTCCCAGTATGATTCAACCAAAAAAAAACATAAAAGATCAACTACCCTTTCAATCACAGTGGAGGAGGAAGAAGATTCGTGAAGAAATTAAAAGAAGTAGAAGAGAAGTACTCGGATTAAAAGGAAGAAGTTGTCTTTGGGATGAAAAGGACGCTTCGTCGAAATTGCCACAAAACTCTTCCAAGTGATTGAATTATCAAAAAATTTCAATTTCAAAAACCATTATAGGCGCCTCTATCCTAAATGGTCAAGATTTCTCAACAATCGGTGAACTCTACGGTTAAGGAGGAAACACGTGGGCATCATGGATGATAATTACTAATGTGTCCAATTGATGCCACGTGTCAAAGCGCACTAACGTCAACCCCTCTTGGAAATTGTAACAGTGCTGCCGGCCATTATGAGTGCGAACCCAAGAGGCAAATTGACAGCTGTTTGTCATTATTATGCGAATAAACTGCCTTTTTGGATACCAGGAGTCGTTCCCCCGATCGAGGGTAGCCTTTGTAGGAATGGTTAATTTTTAAAGGATCGTCCTGCTCAGCATATGGGGACCCTCTAAGTCTACAATGTCAAAACTTCATGATGGGCCTTACACTCTCTAAAAGGTATTCTTGGTCACTATTACTTACTAATTAAGAATATGGAACCACTGATGAGTAGCAAGATTATCCACGTCAAAACACATATAATCCGTGAAATGGTAATCAAAGTTTTGACCAGCCTAGGGGGTCGAGAGGGATGACTAGTCAAGTCCATCTTTGAATAGCCATCCCCCTCAGAGGTACGCCCTTCCTCACTTTACCCTTGGGCCCGAGGCAGTTAACGTCCATGATGCCTAGCAAGAACCCCGATCAGGATGGCGAGTGGCGAACACACACAGAAGCCTGCGACAACCCTAACTGTTTAGTACTGGGGACCGCTCCACGTGTCCTAAAGATGCCATATAAAGAATCAATCATAACAGTTTCAGGATCGTCCTAACAGTCAGTACGTTCTCTCTCTCTTTCTCTCTCTAACTTTTCTTTTCTTGCTCACCACTCTATTGTTTTGGGGACTAACTTGATCGTCGGGGGGAGGGGTTCGTCAGAAACGCTCTGACGCCCACTCTAACGATTGTTTTGTCTTCTCAAGTTCAAGTTAGATATCGGAGGGCTATTCCCAAAAAGAAACACAATCAGAAGGATTATTTTTTGGAGGTCTAACCCATGATTTATCCCATTCTAGAGATGCTATAACGTTTAACAAAAATTTCTCCTGATCTGTTTTTGTTTTTAACCCGTTTATGGGTATTATGTCCGTTGCTTATGTGACGATTTTGCAACTTTGTTTGTATTGTTTTCTTTCATAGTGAAATCGTCACAACTCTGTATATGTACTCTTAGTTTTGGGTGAACCGTAAAAATTGTGTGCTTGAGTGTGCATTTCCTTTACTCTTCTTATTATTATTTTGTTTTTTGTCATAACAAAAACCCCAAACACAGCCTTAGATTGACTTTTTTTTTCTTTGACAACTAAAGAATAGAGAGAATTTAAATGCGTGAATGATTTATTCAAAATTAAAGGATGCCTCGTTTTGGTTTTTGATCTATTTTTAAATATTTATATTTGTTATTTCTGTTAGAGTTTTGAACTATTATTGTGTTTTATTATTTTCGCTCATAGTAAAATTGCGACAACGTTGTAGACGTAATTCTAGTTCTAAGTGAAGCACGTAAAATGTATATTTGTATGCCTGTTTACATTGCTCTTCTCGTTGTTATTTTCTTTTCTAGCATAACAAGAACTCCAACCACATGCTTAAAGTGGATTTTTTTATATAAAAAAATCTATCTTATAAGGCATGATAGTATTGATGTGACATGTGTCTTATATGACACCACATTCTCTTTCTTCACTCTCACTAACTAGCTAGCACAATTCTCTCTTTTCATTTAAAATTTAATTTTTTTCTCATTCATATTAATCCAATTTTTTGCTCCCTATATTTTAAATCCAATTTTTCTCTTTATTTTTCATAAAATATTTGTTTCTAATATGTAAGTATATATATGACGTTTCAAAAAATAGTTATTTGGTAAATTTTTATATTTGCATGTATCTTTTTCGTCACTTTTTATTTAAATAAAAAGTGAGCAACAAAAACATTTAAACCATCTCTTTAATAATAAAAATATATTTATTCTTTAAATTAATTTTATAATTGAATTATATTTAAAGTGCCTTTAAACTTACTAGTTTCTTTACATTTGATGAAGAGATATCAAATGCCTCAATGATTATTTTAAATTAAAGAACTGAAAATTGATGAACAGTTTAATTTATAGACCGTTTACTGTTTTTCATCCAACATAAAAAATTTTAGCAAGTAAGGTCTATATGCAAAAAAGTTTTAATGCGTAAGATTCTTTTGGGACAAATAAATTTATCTTAGAACAGATAAATGTATCTATACATTTTCAAAATATGTACGAAGAACACTAATAAATTTATCTGTCTTATTTAAAAGCACGTATAAAGAATACAAATAAATTTATCTGTACATTTTCAAAATATATATAAAAAATGCAGATAAATTTATCTGTCTTATTAAAAGCATGTATAAAGAATACAGATAAATTTATCTATTTGTATTATCTGTATTGATATGCAAACAGATAAATTTATTTGTTCGCATATTAAGTAAATGAATACTAAATAAATAAATTTATCTGTCTGTATAGTATTTTTGAGAGAACACAATTAAATCTTGCACGTTAAAATTTTTGTTGATGAACCTTACGTATTAAATTTATTTATTTTTAATTTTTAACTGAAAGCCCCGTTAAATAAGATGGCAAGCGTGAAGCATCGCAGTTGAAGTAACTTTTGACCAAACAAAGTACTACATAGAAGGGCCCATTAAAGTCATCATATCTAAAAGGAATTGGAATTCTTTTCTTTTTTTTTTTTTTTTTCAACTACCAATTAAGCGAACGGTCATTGAAAATTTTTTCAAATCTCTCTCGGATCCAAATAAAATAGAAAAGTCTGTAGTTTGTCTTTAGTAGTTTTTTCTTTTTAGCCTTCTAAATTGAGGTTTCGAAGGTATCTCAAGACAAGAGCTTGATTTTACTTGTTGCTCTTGTCCACAAATTGAAAATTTATTATACAGTATAAAATTTTTAATGTGATATTTTTATTTATATATTAAGAATTTAATCATTAAAATGAAATAATATTCATCTTTAATTTTGCTCTCTCTCATCTCTCACGTTTTTCTCTATAAAAAAGTAAATAAAAGAATATTAATTTTTATTACTTCTATTTTTACTAATCTAATGAAAAAATAATTATATACCTTTTACTTTTGTTATTTTTTTTATTTTTTTACATCTATAAATTAAAAACTAATAAAATTATATTTTTAATTGAGTGCCTTAAAGTTGGTTAATTAACTAATTATTAAATTGTTGATTTTACTTTTTGTTTCACTTTTAAATTTCTAAAATTAGATATCTACTGTACAATACAGAATTTTTGATGTGAAATTTGTGTAGGTGTCAAAAATCTAACTATTGAAATGAAATAAATAATTTTAGATTTACTTTTACTATATTTTCTTATTTTTTTATGTTTATAAATTAATAAACTAATAAAGTTGTGTTTTTAATAGTGTTTTAAAACTGATTAATTAATTAATTATTAAATTGTTAACAAGTTAGCAGATTTAAACGAAGCCTGAAATAATCAATAATTTCAATTGTATTTATATTAAAATAATAATTCATGCATTCTAAATCTGATTTATCATTGGAAAAGCTATCAAGACGGAAAAGGAGCGTTCTCTCCTTCCCTCGTCCTTTATTTAAAGTGTTCTCATTTCTCATGTTTTATTGGAAAAATGTGTAGTAATAAAAAATATAAAAAAAGGCCTCTCAATAAAAAAAAAAAACTACATATTGTACGAAGCTGCAAAATGTAGTGCTGTGATTTTTTGTGCTTATATGACTCCGTTTGGTTAATTGGTTTCAGATAAAAATCCTACTTTTTTTATTTTGTTTTTATCTTATATGAACTTTTTTTTATGATAAGTTTGGTTTCTCATAATAAAAAGAATCTAAAAAATAAAATTAATCCGTGAAGATAGTTCAGCGATTTAAAGTCATTATTAGAACTAATTGTAAATTTGAAAAATTTGTGTTTGACTCCCACTGTAAGCGCCTTGATTTAAACGATACATTTGATTTGCGAGTGATTACAAGTATTCAGAGATTTACACTTTAAGGGTTGGTCTAAAGACGTCTTGAGGTGGTTTCTTAATCATAAAAAAAAATTAAAATATTTACCAAAAACAAAAATTAGCTTTTTGTAGCACAAAAACTAGTTTTTTTTAATATTAAAATTACTTTTTTAATTCCTCAGAGAGAAATTTGGACATGTACCCTTTATGAAGCCTCCGTTTGGTTTCAATTAAAAATCCAGCTGTTTTACGAATATCTTATTATATTATATGATATTCTTTTATATATTTTAATCACAAGTTCTAAAAAAATTTAAGTTTCACAAGGGTAAACAAAATAACCGAATTTGTAAGAAGTATACTAAACGAATGAAAATCAAATTTTCAGCAAAAACTTTTTCATACTCTGAGAAAAAAAAAATTTTGATTTCTCAAGACAAAACAAAAAAATAAAAGTGAACAGATTACTAAAAAATAAAAAATAAAAAATAAAAAATTGTCTAAAATGAGACTAGTAAGATTTACCCGTAAACGGGTCCCTACTATGTTCAAAGCGCAACAAGTTTTGTTGTTTCTTTAAAATGGTATTAAACTTTTACATAATTTTATAATTTAAATCGTTCATATTATAAATCTAATCAAGTATTAATAAAAAATTAAATTTTTTTGGATATAATTAACCACATAATCTGATCAAATTTGTTTAACTGCTTATTTTAAAAAATATATTAAGTCATTTAGTTTTTTTAAAAACAGATGTGATCAAGTCATGTGGGTAACGATGCTCAATAACTTTCATTTTTTGCATGAACAATATAATCAGTAAAATCTACAATACTAGAAGTGTGGCACACAAATGTGTGCAATTAACCGTTTGTTTGGGCAAAAAAAATTTGTTTAACCTAATTTTTAAAAAATCAAACATAATTCATTTACAACAAACTCATTTAGAACAAACTCTAAATGCAGTAGTTCTTTAAGCATGGAAAAGTTAAAGAGATAATTTTTTGAATTAAAAAAAATGAGATAAGGCTTCAACTCTATGGGTTTACTTTATATATAGTATAGATGAATAATTCAAATCATAAAATTATATAAAAAGTTTATATCAATTTGAAACACAATTTTGCACTAATTTAAAGCACAATAAATTCTAATGTGCCAAAGACATAACATGAACCCCTCCTCCGGTTTTACCCTATGCAGATGCACTATTTTTTCACAAAAAAAAATAAAAAAATAAAAAACTCTAGTCACCTGGTTAAACTATATTTGTATTAGATAAAATAAATAACAAATATAATATTTTTAAAAATAATAACTAAACAAAATAAACGGTTCAAATAATAAAAAAATATGTTCAAATTTAGCGCCATTAGGAAATACAAAATGATACTATTACCAACCCTTTTGAACGACATTTCTATGAAAAATTATGCAAGGTTTTTTTTTTTTAATGTCAAATCCTAACCATCTCGATCATAGTTTTATAAAGAGAAATGCTAACTATTATTTAGCGAACAATTAATAAACAAATAATGAATTCATATTTGTATAAAATATATTAAGATCTGTAAAATTAATAAATCCTACTATCAAAAAAATATTAACATTAAAAAAAATATTCCCATATGCTATTAACCAGTCCGATTCAAAACTGTTAGTGCCGTATCTTTCTGAATAAAAATTTTAAACTACTGGTGCTATATCATTCTGAATAAATTTTCACCACAAATGTTTTGTTTTGAATCCATTTTCCTTCAAGAAAGAAACAATGTTGGAGAGTAGTTCGGTGCTAACACTAAGGCCCCAATTGGAACTAGCTTAAATTTTTTTTTCTTTTTTATATATTTAATACTAAAAGTTCTATGTAGTTAGCAAGGGTAATAACTAAATTATGAATAAAGGGCGATATTGTATTTTAATAGTAGTGGAAGGTTAAATAGAATATTTAAAAAATTTGTGTTTTGATTTGACTTTTTAACTTTATAATTTTTTTTTATTTTTTTGGCCAAACGCTGGACTTTTTGACATTTTTAACCAAAAAGTCAAAGTTACCAATATCATGGACTAAATTGTTCCATCCTTCAAGACAGTAACAATGTTGCAAAGAAGGGAGAGAGGATGAAAGGAGAGGAGAGCTTTTATCTCGCAAGAAGTAGCGCCATGCAACAACTCTACGGTTGCGTCAAGACTTCCTTTCTCAGTCTCTTTTGCTCTCTCACCTTAATTCTTTGGTGACGGTGAAGCTAAACAATCTGAACTATATTGTCTGGAAAAGTCCAAGTTCAAAACCTTCTTTGTGCAATACGATTTCTTGGCTATATCAATAGATATGTTCCCCCGCCTCAGGAATTTGTTCTTGATCCACATAACAAATAGGTTCGAAATCCCGAATTTAAAAAATGGAAACTAATTGATACACACATTCTTAGTTGCCTCACAACAACCAACCTTATGTCCTTCAATATACACTACAATTTTGCATTGTACTCAAAGCCAAGAAGTTTGGAAAACTCTTGAGAAGAGATTCACATCCTTATTTCGACCACACATTCAACAACTCAAAAACAAACTACAAAGTGTCACAAAGAAACATAGAACAGAAAATATTTGTCTCAAATCAAAGAACAAACGGATCAATTGTCATTAGTTTCAGTTCACATAGATGATAAGGATCTCATTGTTCTTTCACTAAACGGATTTCCAGAAGAATATGATGCCTATAAAACAACAATTAGAACAAAGACCAGGACCATTTTCTATGCAAGAATTATTTGCTCTGCCGTGTTATGAGTCTATTCATGTGGGAAAGAAGGCAATATAAGGTTCAGGAAATTCATTGGCCTTTGTTAGTAATACGAAAGCAGGTTTTACTCCCCGTAAAAACAGTCATAATAGAATCTACGGTCCCAGCGGTTTCAATAGTAACAGAGGTGGAAGAGGAGATCAATATGATGGATACAGAGGGATTTTTATAGGTGGAGGAAGATAGTCAAGAAGAGGTGGAAGGTCAATCTCTGGATACAATCCTAGCCAAGTTGGCAACAATAATTCAAATGAAAACAACAGTGTTGGATCTTCTACTTAAATTTGTGGAAAACAGAACCATACAGCACTTGAGGGATTGTATAGAATGATGCATTTCCAGTGTCCGAGTTATCATAAGTCGGCTTCTGTCAATGACCCACTGCTTCTTACAACAAAGCTTATCTTACATCAGAAACTTCTATTCCACTAGTGAACTGGTATATTGATTCTATAGCTACAACTCAAATCACTAATGATCTTGAAAATTTGCAGATTCATCAACCATGTCATTATCCAGATCAAGTTGTGGTTGGAAATGGGAATGCACTTCTTATTCAAAATTCTGGAAGTGGTATTCTGACTACTCCCTCTCATTCTTTCGAACTAAATAATGTTCTCCACGTTCCTGATATACATTCTAATCTTGTCTCAGTTTATCAATTGACAAATGATAACAATTGTATTGTTACATTTGATTCTAACTCTGTTATTGTTCAAGATAAATCCACAAAGAAGGTTCTGTGTCAGGGCAGCACCATTCAAGGGCACTATCAGCTTCTTATCTGCATATCACATAAAGGTATCAATATTTCAATTCGAGCCTCTTGTCATCCCACCCTGCAATTGTTTGTTTGGCTGCACACGTGTCTGATTCTCTTTGGCACAAGAGGCTTGGTCATCCCTCTTCTTCAAAGTTTCATCATGTTGTTCAAAAGTTTCATCTAACTATAGTCCCAAATAAAAACAATTCTCTTTGTATAGACTGTTCAGTTGCTAAATGTCATAGACTTAGCTTTGTCTAATTCAACTGGCAATGTGCCTTTGGCTTTAATACACTGATGTTTGGGGACTTTTCTCTCATTCTGAATCTGAATTTAGATACTACATTGTGTTTGTAGATGATTATAGTAAGTTTACTTGGGTTTTTCTTTTGCATTACAAAAGTGAGGTTTATAATAAATTCATTTAGTTTAAAAGTTTTGTTGGGAAGCAATTTGACACACAAATTTTAAAAATTTTAGAACAGATGGATGAGGTGAGTTCAGTAGCACTAAGCTAAAAGAAACTTAACCAAGGCATCATTCATCATCAAATATGTTGTGGATTTTCAAGTCAAAACACGACTTAATCCAACCCACAAGTCCCGTTGGTTTATAACGTAAACAAGCCACAAACGAATCAAACAAGAACAAGAACTAAAGATCAACCAAACAAGCACGGACACAAGATTTTTACGTGGTTTGACAATGGTGCTTACGTCCACGGACTCATACTCGTCTTATTATTCAGGGAATTACAAAAGAGAATAAGTTCTTGGGAGAAAACTATAGAAGAATAGAAGAAAGACAAGACAACTCATCGGCTGCTGCAAACCCTAGCAGCCTTATAACAGGCACCCCTCGGATAGACCGCTCTGTCGGGCGGTTATGAACCACTCTCGGTTTCTCCTACTACAGATACCACCGCTCGAGCGGTGAAAAGACCGCTCAAGCGGTCAACCCCAGAACGGGGTTTTTCTTCACTCTCAACAAATCTCCCACTTGAAGTAAAATCACTCCAAGTTTTGTTCGATCCTGAAATTCTAAGTCCCGTGTGAGTCAACCCCTTTGTCTTCTAAGTTTGAAGACCAACAGAAGCTGAACTGTCCCTCAGTTTCTCCACTATCACTACATTTGTGAACATATCTGCAGGATTTTCGCTCGTATGAATCTTCTCCAAATTAAACTGCCCCCTTCCAGTTGAGATCAAATAAAATGATACTTTATATCTATATGCTTGGTCCTTGAATGAAACGCCGAATTCTTTGCCAAATGTATAGCACTCTGACTGTCGCTGTACAACTAACACTTGTTCTGACCTCTTCCCAGTTCTTTCAAGAAACCCTTTAGCCAAATCAGCTCTTTACATGCTACAGTGGCTGAGACATATTCTGCCTCGGTGGTAGAGATTGTTACTATCTTCTGCAATCTGGAAACCCAGCTTACCGCTGCACTACCCAAGGTAAACACATACCCTGTCGTACTCTTTCTACTGTCGATGTTCCCAGCTAGGTCTGAATCCACGAATCCTTTCAGCTGAATTCTCGAGCCCTCATAACACAGAGCATATCCCGTGGTGCCTCTGAGATACCTCAGAATCCACTTCACTGCTTCCCAGTGTTCCTTGCCCGGATTTGACATGAATCTGCTCACAACTCCCACTGCATGGGCAATGTCCGGCCTCGTGCAAGTCATGGCATACATCAAGCTACCTACGGCTGACGCGTATGGTACCTTTGCCATGTAGTTCCTATCTTCATCTGTGACAGCTCCCTGTTCCTTTGAAAGTCTGAAGTGACTTCCCAAAGGTGTGCTAACGAACTTAGCACCTTCCATGTTGAACAGCTGCAGAACCTTTTCAACATACTCCAGCTGCGAAAGTCTTAACTTCTGACTCTTTCTGTCCCTGCTGATCCTCATCCCGAGTATCTGTTTGGCTTCTCCCAAATCCTTCATAACAAATTCCTGGGACAGCTGTGCCTTGAGATTTATAATCTCATCCATGCTAGAGCCTGCAATCAGCATGTCATCAACGTACAATAAGAGAATTACATACGAGCTGGCAAACCTCTTAATGTAACAGCAATGATCACCATGACATCTGATGAACCCTGTATCTGCCATGAAGCTGTCAAATCGCTTATACCATTGCCTAGGTGCTTGCTTCAATCCGTACAAGCTTTTCTTTAGCCTACACACCATGTCCTCCTTCCCTTTAACTGAATATCCCTGTGGCTGCTGCATATAGATCTCTTCCTCCAGATCGCCGTGGAGAAAAGCTGTCTTGACATCTAGCTGCTCCAGATGCAAGTCTTCTGTAGCCACTATACTCAAAACTATCCTGATGGTGGATTTTTTCACAACTGGTGAAAATATCTCTGTGTAGTCAATTCCCGGCTTCTGCTGAAAACCCTTGACCACCAGCCTCACCTTGTACCGCCTGCTACCATCAGCTTCTTCTTTGAGCCTATAAACCCACTTGTTCTGTAGTGCTTACTTATCTTTGGGTAACTGAACCAGATACCAAGTCTTGTTAGATGAAAGAGATTGCATCTCTTCATCCATTGCACGCTCTCACTCGCCCTTTGCCTCTATCTGCAAAGCCTCTTCAAAGCATTCTGGCTCACCACTGTCTGTCAACAGCAGGTAGTGCAATGAAGGTGAATACCTGACTGTAGGTCTGCTTACTCTAGTAGACCTCCTGATTATGGGAGTCTGTGGCTCTGCCTGTGGAGTTAGCTGTCTATTCACATCTCGGGATTCCAAAACTTTGCTAGATGATCCTTGAAACTCTGCATAGTCTGACTCATCTACTGTCTCATTCTTCTGATCCTGTCTATTTTTATACAAAATAGACTCATTGAAGACAACATCCATACTCCTTACAACTTTCCTGCTTTCTAGATCCCACAACCTATAGCCGTAGCTGTCTGTCCCATACCCGACAAACACACATTTTTGAGACTTGGGGTCTAACTTCCCCCTATTTTCTGTCTCAACATGCACATAAGCTATGCAACCAAAAATGCGTAAGTGAGAAATCTTTACCTCTTTCCCGGTCCAAGCTTCTTCCGGCAAACCACAATTTAGTGCAACTGAAGGCCCCCAGTTAATCAAGTATGCTGCTGTGTTCACTACGTCTGCCCAGAACTGCTTTGGCAACCTGGCATGTAGCCTCATACTCCGGGCACGCTCCATGATCGTCATGTTCATGCGTTATGCCACTCCGTTCTGTCTCGGCTTCATCGAAA
>JAULJZ010007501.1:0-16691 GCA_032270985.1 Heliamphora pulchella | reverse complement strand
ATGCAATAGTTGTAGTGGCCTAGAAGTTGAAATCTCATTTTTAGAATGAAAAGAACTTCTAATTTGTTTGCCTTGTTAGCATGCATCACATACTTTATCTTTTTTAAATTTGATTTGGGGTACTGCTCGACATCGAAGGTGCCAGCTCCAAAATGTGCTAAACATGTCTCTAATGGGTCGTCGCCAAATATGAAGGGTAGCACTAATTTAATGGCCTTTTTTGTGACACCGACTGCAAAGCAGTCGGAGTGCTATGGGGGCTTCTTTGTGGCATGAAAGATGTTCAAGCGCGGCTTCATGTTCCTAAAAGAAACATCCATCACTCTTGTGCGACAGTTTATATAAGTGTTAGTCGTAACTAAAAAGGGTCGGCCAAGAATGACAGGTGTTTTTCGTCTATGGTTTAGTTCAGGCTCTGTGTCAAGGACAATGAAGTCAATAGGAAAAAAACTTGTCAACTTTGACAAGCAAGTCCTCTATGATTTCGTGTGCAACTTTAATTGACCGGCCAGCTAGCTGGAGAGTGATTGGTGTTGTTTTGAGCTCGCCTAACCTAAATTTCTCATACGCCAAGTAGGGGAGAAGGTTGACATTGGCTCTTAGGTCGAGAAGGGCATGGTCAATCAAGTGATCGCTAATGATGCATAAGATGGCAGGAGTCCCCAGGTCTTTGAGTTTGGGGATGGTGTCGTGTCTTATAGCAGCACTAACCTACTCGGTGAGGAGGACCTTTTTTGGGATATTAGTTTTTGACTTATGCTTCTGTGTATAAAGGTCTTTTAGCAACTTAGTGTAAGGGAGAACCTGCTTAATGGCGTCTAAGAGCGGCAAATTGATCTCAACTTGCTTAAAAAGTTCAAGCATGTCATCGATTAAGGCTCCCTTTTTATTGAAAGGTGGCGGCCTGTTGAGGCACGTGGGAAATGGAGCTCGGGGTTTGGATTGCAGTGGAATCGTCAGTGACTCGGGAGAAAGAGTAGGTAAGAGAGATGGTGATGTGTCAGCAGGTGCTGAGGGTGTAGGAGATGAAAAAGGGGGGTCGGTCTTGGAGCCATCAGATGACTCCGATTCATGAGAGACTGTGGGTGTTACAGTCTTTTCGGGATGAGTTTCAAGCTCTCATATGTTTCTAAGAGTGATCACCACCTATGCCTATTCGTGAAACCTGCCACTAGTGGCTGCCTGAGTCTCTACGGGAAACAGACCCTTAGGAATGGTCATTGGTGAGCTAGGTGGCTTGCTGTCCTCATAGAGATTCAAGGTAGCCACTAAATTCCCAACTTGGGTTTCTAACTTAGCAATAGTCTGGGAGTGGGAACTTAAAAGTTGAGTTCTCGTGTCCAAGTCTTGCAAAGCCTTTAACACTTTCTCCTCAAAAGCCGAGTTTCGAGGAGGGGCAGGTGGAATAGGCTGAGGAACATGAGGAGGTAGATAGGTTGACTGATTATCCATATTAGGGTATACGGGCCTATAAGGTGGAGCTGGCATACCACCTAGATTGGGTTGTTGCCGCTAAGAGAGGTTCGAATAGTTTCACCATCCCTAGTTGTAAGTATTAGAAAAAGGGTTATTGGCCGGGCGAAAGAAACCTTATACCGCCTTAACTTGTTCTTGTATAAACTCTAGGTACAGTGTAGCCGTAGGGCAGTTAGTGACAAAGTGGGCCGGGATGACGCACAATGCACATGGTCCTGGATAAACAAGTGGTGGGGCAGAGGATGCTACAGCTAGACCATTAGTTAGGAGTTGGCTTAGAGTCTGTGTTAGTGTGGTCACAAGGTCAGGAGATTGTGCAACCTCGAATATGCCATAGGTTTTTGAGGTGGAAGAAGCTATAGGCCAGTCAGTACGAGAGGCCAATGCTTGGTGTAAGGAGTTTCACTCCAACTCTCAAAGAGACTCCAGGCTTTGTTCTCGTTTTTCAACATGAACATTCCACCGCAAGAAGCGTCGACAAATTGACGATGTTGAGGCATCAACCCATTGTAAAAGCATTGCACCAATTGCCACTTAGGTACCTGATGGTGAGGGTAGGCTCTAATGAGATCCTTAAGGTGTTCCCAAGTCTCGTGAAAGGTCTTGTCGTTGAGTTGAGTGTAACTCGTGATGGCGCGCCAAATTTGGTTGGTCTTGCCTATCAAAAAGTAGTTCTTTAAGAATTCTTGTTTTAAGTTATCCCAAGTCGTAATCATGTTTAATTCTAAGGAATTAATCCAGTATTTGGCTTTATCTTTAAGGGAGAACGGAAACAATTTCATTTTAAGGGCTTCATAAGAAAAGTTATCGATTTTGACAGTTGAACTGATTTCTAAGAATTCGTTAATATGCTTATACGGATCATCTTTGCTAAGTCCATAAAAAGATGGGAGCATTTTGAATTATGTTGTACTTAATCTCATAGTCTGATGCTCCAATCATAGGGGGTTTGATGCAAGAAGGTGACATATATTATGAAGGAGTGTAATATTCGATCAGAGACTTAATCTGTTGGTCTTCTTGATTTTGGTGTGCCATGGTTGTGTGTATGGTGTGTGATGTGAGTGAAGATCGCAAAGTCGTCTGAAAAGTGTTTCTGTGAGATCCGGTTCCTTTTGTTTTTATATCTCATATATGTAAGGTGTTGGTTATCATTTTAATCATTATAGAGAAACACGTTTCTATATGTTTTGTGCATGTGTTGGATTACTTATGCATGTGGGGTTCAATCCAGGTCTTGTCGAGCGTTGTAGCATAAGTTGTGTTTTTTTGGGTAAGACCGCTCGATCGATCAACAGATTGCTCGAGCGGTCTGTCTGCGGGGGCTATGTATAAGACAGCTCACCACCTTAGTTTTTGAACCAAAGCTTCTTCTATAAGCTTCTTTCTCTCTCTCTTGAGAACCCAAACCATATCCTCTACATTTTCTCTAGATTTTAACTTGGTATGGGCTCGATTTTGAGCATAGGGATAATGGTTCATTGATATCTTCGTCGTGGGCTTCGCGTTCATCCAAACAAAATCTTGTTTCGACAATTTTGGTTTTTCGTCGGTTTCTAAAGCTTCGAATTTTTAACTCTCCAAGAAAGGATTCTAGACTATCTTGCTTTAAAAGGGTCCTGCATGTGATTATATGCGTTTTTACTATTTTAAAATGCTATAAATGTTGGACTTTGTGTTTAAACCATGTTTGGTTGGACAAAAAGCATGTTTTGGTATTTTATGGTTTACTACAAAGTTAGTGGACGTGTGTTTATCCGTGGATTTCGAAAAGAAGAGTTTTCAAAATCAAAGAGATTTATGTAAAAGTTGTGAAAACCTAGTTTTGAAGGTTTGGAGCTAATCCTTGAGGTTGAGCCATGGTTTTTAAATTACTCGGTTGGAATGGTGGAAATATTTTGAATATGTTGGTTAGTCTCCATGTTTAAATGGATGATGTGGTGGAATGCCATTAAACGTTTTGTATCTGATAGTGTGTATTTACAAATGTTTTCGTAGTGAGCTACGTGTAAAAAGTGATTCCATAGATGTGCCCTAATAATGTGTGTATAATTGGGCCGACATTGCTCTTTGGTGAAAGTCTGAAAACTTTGCATAGGTGCTTCGCTCTTTCGGATTAATCCTCGTAAATGAAGTGTTTGCCCCAGTGGGAAGCATTTGTTGTTGTAGCTCCATATAGAACTTGTCATTACCTAGTGGGTCATTGGATGCCCTGGACCTAGGCTAATGGACAAGAGTCTATAGTTGTTACTTTTGTTTCCAGTGCGACAGAGTCGGTGCATAGGAATTATTGTCGGTTGTGGAAACTAAGTTGAAAATAACGTTTTGTTTATGTTTTCTTAAACTGTTGGACATTATTTGGATTATATTAAAATGTGTGGTTTTGAGGATGTAAAATCATTTTGAGGCTTGTGAAGTCGAGTCGTTTCTATACTACGTGATTGCATATCCTTCGTTTACTTCATTACAGTCTGTTTCTATTGGGTTTCAGTTCACGTTGTGGGATGTAAAACTTTTCAGGTGAACTTGATCATGTGGGTTGACCTCGGTGAGCCTCGGTGGAGGTGAAGACAAAACTCTTTTGTTATTTATAATAGTTTTGTCGATCGGTGATTACCACCGCTTGTTGTTAGATCATGTAAAAGAGTTTATAATTCAGGCTTGAAAGCATGTTTTGTAAGTCGTGAGGCCTTTAGATTCAATGCATGTATGCTGTATGATTCACGAGAGGAACCGTGGATCGGTTGTTGTTTTTTGTAGTTATGTATTACAGTTTTCTTTTAGTTGGTTTCAACATTCGGTTATCGTTTTCGATTGATTTTATGCTTTATATCAACTCTTGCATCTCGAGGGAGGGTTTTGAACCTTATTTTAGCATGTTTTGGTTGGCATGGTTGTGCCTTGAAACCTTTCAAAATGTGGGAAAGAGTTAAGTGTTGAGCTTTCAAGGGTGGTGTTTTCAAAAAGTGTTTAGAACCAGACCGTTCGACGGACCGCTTGAGCAGTCTATCGAGCGGTCTAGGGAAACATTCTATTTTTGTATTTCAAGTGAAAAACCAGTGGGCTTGCAGGGACCGCTCAATCTGTCAAAATTCTATTTTTGTGTTTCGAGTAGAAAACCAGTGGGCTTGTAGGTACCACTCAAGTGGTCTTTTGACCGGTCGAGCGGTCTGGGCAATTTTTTGAAAATTTTGTTTGTTATTTTTAAAGCTTGGCTCTCGAGTGGGTTTAATGGATCTTGGTATCTCAAAACGGGTTTTCTTGGGTGATTCATAGGACTTAGGTTTTGGGGCGTGACAACTTGGTATCAAAGCTCTAGGTTCGAATATCTAAGAGTCGTGGGAGAGGTTGCATCACCTTGTGAGGATGGCTGGGTGTGCTTGACTTACATATGTTTAATGTTTTAAATAACATGAGAATTTTGTGTAGTATGTGAGCATGGAGGTTGGTCCTTAGAATTGACTTGTCTTGCCTTATGGCGTTTGGATTAACCAACTTGGAAACCAAGTTAGAAATGCATTTGGCTGACATATTTCCTAGCAAGGAATCTACGTGGGTCTCCCAAATTGACTTATCACTCCTGTTGATACTCCTCGGTACTTGGAGTTTGTTTACATGATCTTGAATGGCTAAATATTAACATGATTATGTGACTTATATATGTTATAACATGATGAGTTAAATCTTATGTTGTTATGTTCTATATTGCTTTCGTATAGAAGTGATGTATGCGCAGAGAGGATGAGGTTGTGATCGAGCCCGTGGCCGTGGTTTAGGCCAAGGGGATGTGCCAATCCCTGATGTTGGGGATGTTAATGCTCCCCAAGGACCAGTAAATGGGGTAGGGTTACTACGTGAGATTGTGGGTTCCATCCTTCAGCTAGCCAAGGTCGCTAGGGGAGGGGCGAGAGTACTTGAGTCAAGGGCGACTGTTGTGAAGCGGGAGTTCTGACGTCTTGACCCTCCTACCTTTGCTGGGGATCCCGATCCCAAGGTGGCCACAGAATGGCTGGAGCTCGTGACGAGGATTATGGATACATTATAGATAGTCGAGGATGACTTGAGGGTTGAGTATGCTACTTTTTAGCTGAGGGGTGACGCCAACTAATGGTGAAAATTTTCTAGAATCACCATGGACCGAACATGGGTAGCTTTTACTGAAGGAGAAATACTTTCCTGAGTCCTTAAGGGACTTATACTGGGAGGAATTTCTTTCTCTCACCCAAGGAGTTATGACTGTGGTTTAGTACAAGGCGGAGTTCACCAACTTGTCCCGTTTTGCACAAGAAGTTATAGTTACAGACGAGTTGCGTTCAAAGAGGTTTGAGAGGGGTTTGAAACCCGCGATGAGAGATCGAGTGGCGGCTTTGAGGATGCGCATATTTACGAATTTGGTGGAGTCAGCCATCACCGTGAAAAATACCTTGATTGAAACACGTAGGGCTATAGAGAGCAGAACCCGGTAGGGTGGAGGAGGTGTGCAGTCTGAGGGGCGCAGGAATAAGCAACAGAGGTTAGTCAGTCGTAATTCTCACCCTGTTTGATCATATCAGCAGCAGTTTTCTACACCAGCATCCTCGATGGCTTCATCAGAGAGGTCGATGTAGAGGGAGCTTATCTGTTATCGGTGCAGGCAACTAAGGCATCGTGCGTCGAATTATCCGCAGAAGAGGCAGTTCCAGAGTTCAGTACTCGTTCAGTCTCAGGGGAGAGAGCCACCAATTTTTTTTGGGTGTCGCCATTCGAGACACTTTTGTAGGAGCTGTCCTCAGGGAGAGAGTGTACAGAACACGTCAGGTGTTTCTGAGAGGTCTGCCCTATGTTCTGCTACTATTTTTTGTGCATTAGTTGTTTAGTCTGCGCAGGGACGATAGGCTTATCGACAGCAGCAGCCAGCAGCTTAGACTTTTAGGGTTACAGAAGGGGGTGCCTCAGTTCAATCAATGCGATAGCCGGTAGCGCAGAGTTATGGTGGACAAACTAGGGGACTACAGGGCATAGTGCACGCCCATACAGATCCAGGGGATTGCAGGGCAGAGTGTATGCCCTTATAGCAACAACAGGCACACCAGTTATGCCTGATGTTGCAGCAACTACCTCAGTTATCAGAGGTACTCTCTTAGTGTACAGATCATAGGCCAGTGTTCTCATCAACACAGGAGCATTGCATTCTTTTATATCATCTGCTTTTATATCTGCTTTGGGTTTGGAGATAGACTCGTTGGATAGCACGTTATGTGTAGAGACCCCGGTCAGTGGGAACATGGTGTTAAGACGAGTTTGTAGATCCTGTGAGTTAGAGGTTGAAAGCCACTGTTTAGAGTCTGATTTCATCATTCTCGACATGACCACGTTTGATGTCATCATAGGGATGGATTGGCTGATTAGCTATCGAGCCTATATCGATTGTGATCGATGGAGGGTATCGATTTGTACGCCTCTGGTTGATTGCTTTTGTTTCGTGGGTGAACGAGATGAGGGTTTAGTGTCCATGCCTGGTGTTGTTAAAAACTGAGGAAACCTTAGTTTCCTCATCTCTGTTCTCATGTTGGATGACGCTGCTGGGGCTCAAGGGGAGTTTCCCCTATGATTTGTGACTATTTAGATGTCTTTCCAGACGATCTATTTCAGTTGCCTCCTAGTCGTGTGTTTCGGGAGTCGCTCCTATTTCGATGCTGTCTTATCATCTTGCACCAGTAGAGTTGTGAGAGCTTAAGGTACAACTTCAGGAGTTACTTGATAAAGGGTTTATTTGCCCGAGTACGTCATCATGGGGAGATGGGTCCTTGAGATTATGTATCGATTATCGGAAGTTGAATCAAGTAACGGTGAAAAACATGTATCTTATGCTTAGGATTGATGATTTGTTTGATCAGTTAAATGGTTCATGCTGCTTTTCGAAGATTGACTTGAGGTTAGGATATCACCAGTTGAGGATCTGGGAGGAGGATATAGCGAAGATAGCCTTCCAAACTCGTTATGGTCACTATGAGTTTTTGGTTATGTCGTTCTATTTGACGGATGTCCTGCGATGTTCATGGACTTGATGAACCTCATATTCCATCCATACCTTGACCGTTTTGTGGTCATGTTTGTGAACAACATTATGATATACTCACCATCGAGAGAGGTACACGAGGAACACCTACGTATTATGCGGGCACTTTTGGAGATTGGGAGGGAGAATGCACAGGATATCCATCATTTTTAGAAAAAAGTTCCTTTTCTATTTAAAATGGAAAATCCAAGACATCCGAACGCATTTAAAAAAAAAAATAGAGTCGCCACTTGATTTTTGAGAAAAATCAAGAAAAATAAAAGAAGGCTACAGGTCTTTTAAAAGCGTAACCAGACAAAACAGGGTTCGGGGGCTAAGGTACGAGAATGGAAGGTGTTAGACATTCTTTTTGCTCAACTGTGAGGTTGACCTCTACTTTGCCAATATTGGTTCTTATTACAAACTTTTTTAAAGGTAACATATACAGAATAGATGGTTGAAGAGTGTTCAAACAAAAGCAAACAACAAAGCAAAACCTAATTACGATTCTTAGGGTTATGCGATTTGGTTATTATTTCTAGATATGCCACACGTATAGTTTGAGTAAAGCAAAGCGAAAAACATGCGAGTGAGCAGTAAAATAAACAAATAAAGACCTAAGAAACATGCAACAAAGTTTTAGTATCTAACATGCTATAAATAGGCTATAAATAGGCTATACACTGTTTCAAGTTACTAGATATGTATAAAACACATGGCCATAGCAACATATGTCGCGACCGTGACATAAAAGGTCACAAAGCTAGCGGCCGTGACAAATATAGGGTTACTACGACAAACATGATAAATAAAACCTCACGGCCGTGACAAACGAAAGTCGTGGCTATGGTTTTTAGGGTTCCAAAAAGGATATGGCAGTGAAGCGAGGACCAAAAAGGGGCCCAAATGTGTAGGATAAACAGGATAGAGGCCATGGCCTTTGAATCTTAGGTCAAATCCCTTATCCTTCATCCTTCATGCAATGAAAAACACTAAACAGAAAGTACTAGACGCTACGGATGGAAAAAATGATGCGTGAACACATCTCTCATGTCACTGGCTTCCAAAAACCACGCAGCCGTAGCCAATGTAAGAGGGCAGCCGTGACAATCACAGAGTTAAAACTGACGGCCATGATAACAACATATGGCGGCCAGCACTTTATGGCTTATAAAACATATGGCCGTGGGTATTTAAGGTCACAGACGACATGTTCTAGGTCCACATTAGGAACTAAATGAAAGTAGAAAGAACAGTAATCACGGCTCACTGATTTGGTGTTAGATCCACTGTTCATTGCCCCACAAGGAAGGACACAAGGGTATAAAAGAAAGAATACATATCAGAACAGCAAAGAGGAAAAGAAAACTATAATGCATAAATATCACAAAATTTTTAAAGACATCTTCACACTCTTAGCCCAAGATAAAGGTTACGACCTGGATAAAGGAATATCACGGTCGGACAATTCATAGGCATAAAGGTGACGACTCGGTATAAGAACCTTACGGCGGTTGGTTTTGTAGAACCTTAGAACAAGAAGAAATGAAAATGTAAGGAACATAGATGATAGCTCATTTAATCTAGGCTAGATTTACCATTCACCAATTCTTAAGAAAGTAAACCGAGATACATGAACATTAAACAGAACAAAAAAAAAAAAGAAGACAGAAGAATATGAAGTAAAAGGAGATCAAAGGGTTTTGAAAGCATTTCTTTACATCTTTAGCCTAAAAGGAATATCGCGACTTGGGCAAATAAACCACACGGCTGTACCTTGTATAGGTTTGAAAATGACGGCTTGATATAGGAACCTCACCGCCATTACTATTTCTGATAAAAAAGATGGTGGCTCAGCATGAGACTTTACGGTTGTTACTATAGGTGAATCAAACCTCACGGCCGTGTCATTCAAAGGTCACGATCGTTTGTTTTGTAGAACCTCAAAAAACTTCAATTGTGTTCGGTGTGCTGGTGAGTATGAAAATAGAACGAAAACAATAGTAATTATACGGATTAGAAGACTGTAAAGGAACTGTATATAATAACAAATTAAGAAAAATGATGCTTGTATAGAAATAAATGATAACAAAATAATAAAAACCTCACCCACGACACCCTTGGAGGAAAAAAATGAGGGTTTAGAGAAAAGTTGTGATTCCTAACGTTACCTCGTGTGTATATCTGCCTCAAATGGTCCCTTGGGGGTGTGAATAGGAGGTCTTCAATCCAATACAAGCTCCAATGAATCCTCCAAGGCAAGTAAGAACACAAAAATGGCTTGGGAAGTATAGGATATTGGGTGAGAATGGATTTTTGCAGAGTAAGGGTGTTCTGGAATTGTTCTCTTCTTCTTTGGCTTGGAAGGGCGTTTATTTATAGGTAAAACAGGCAAAGCAAACTCCCTCTAGAATGCTGCCACCTGTCCAAAAAGCAGTAATAGTGTCAACCGTTACCCTTTTACTTTTTAACAGTTCAAGCCAGCACCTTTTTGCTTTTTACAGTTCAGGCCGCCATCTGTATGAAGATGAAACATAGTGGTGGGTTTTCCAAAGTGGTGGCCGTTACAACAAAGGTAGCGGCTAAGATAAAAAAGTAGCGGAGATGATCAAATAGTGACAACCGTTAGAAATGAAGGTCACAGCTTGGGCTATTTGATGGTTTTTGTGTTTTTTCTTGCTTAGGAGTATCTCCAAGCTTAATTCTCATTCTTTCATCATCGGGGCGCATTCGAGACAAGTGCCTAAGATTCGGCTTGGTCAGATTGGGGTGTCTACAATTGCCCTTCTTTGACAGAGCTTTGTAGCAACTTGTGGTGCAAGTGAATGTCAAAGCTCTAGAGATGAATCGATCGAACAAGCCGCTAATCTTAGGCACAAACAAAACATGCAAAAAAGTGTGGTTAAACTCGAATGTCCATCAAGCTTCCTACGTATCGATCGTAGTTTGCGGGGCAATACATATGATGCAAGCAGGCTAATCATGATGCATGAAAAACATGATATTATGCGAACATGCGCAAATGTGAATGTGTTAACAGGCTTAGGGTTGTAACAAGGACCGAAGAATGAAAAGGATAACTTTTAGGTCGTGCGAGGATTGAATAGTTAGTTTAAGGTCATGAGAAGGACCAAACGAGTAAATGGGGCAAAATCTTAGGTCATGCGAGGACCGACGAGTCAGTTTAAGGTCATGAGGAGGACTAGAGTTGCTAGGGATAGTTTTAGGTCATGTCGGGGACCAGAGAGTCAATTTTAAGGTTATGAGGAGGACTGGAGGTGCTAGGGATAATTTTAGGTCATGTCAGGGATCGATGAGTTAGTTTAAGGTCATGAAGAGGATCGAGAAGGTTAGGGACGGTTTGAGGTCATGTCGGGGACCGATGAGTCAGTTTAAGGTCATAAGGAGAATCGGAGGTGCTAGGAATAGTTTTAGGTCATATCGGGGACCGATGAGCCAGTTTAAGATTATGAGGAGGATCGAGAAGGTTATGATGGTTTTAGGTCATGCTGGGGACCGATGAGTCAGTTTAAGGTCATGAGGAGGACCGAGGAGGCTAGGGAAGGTTTTAGGTCATGCTGGGGACCGATGAGTCAGTTGTAAGGTCATGGGGAGGACCAAGGATGGTTTTTAGGTCATGTCGGCGGCCAGCTTAGGCTGAAAAGGGGGGCATTCAAATCAATTAGAAAAGAGGGGCTAAAAGGGGGTTTGAATCGCCCACAGCCCAAATGGGATAACTCAAAGATGTTCAAAGGGGTAAGGGGCATACAAACATGGAGGCCATTTCTTTTAGATATTGCGGCATGTACTATGATGCCCTAGCTACGTTGCAGCCTGAGGAAATATGTCACGACCGGTTGAAACGGTTGAGAAAACATAGCAGCCTGTACAACTAAATATTGCGGCCTTGGTCAAGGTGTAGTGGCCCGAACTTTTAATGTTCCCGGATTTTGCGACCGTGAAGTCAATTGCAGGTCGTATACTGAGATGGGTTCAAAATATTTCATTCGCACGAACAACTCTTTCTCTTTTAGGCTCTCTCTCGACTCTCTCGTTCTTCTCTCTCGTCTCACCTTCTCTCGAGCTTTCTCTCATCACCATGTTTCTCCTTTTTCTCTTCTCGGTTGTATTTGTAGTCCTCGTGGGTGGGGGCTTTGGTTTCGTCGAGGAGGGCGGCGGCGCTGAAGGAGGAGGTGGTGTGGTTGACGGTGCGATTGGCGGTGGTGATGTGGTCGGCGACGTGGCCAGCGGTAATGCCGTGGCTAAAGAGGAGGAGGTGCCACCGGGGGTGCCTAAGATGCCTAAGGTCTTTGATCCTGAGGCATATGTCCTGGTGGTTCATCGTCTACGTCGTCCGGTGACGAAGAGGTTCGTGATCACTGATGCGGTGGTGAAGCGTGAGGTGCTTCTACAGTGCTATGAGGATCACCTCTCGACATGAAACCTTAAGGTAAGCTAAAGCTTATCATTTCACTGGTAGTGAACTTGTTTTGAATGCGTGAATGTTTTGGACTTTGTTCTTGAATATTAAAGTTTTCAATTGTGAATTTAGTTTAAATGTTGAGTTTGAATTGGACGTATCGGAGGTTGGGATTGAATTTTGGATGTGGCCGAGGACGTTGGACTCAACTTGGTTTAGACCTTTGATTTGGTCGGACCTTTGCTTTTTGGATGGGACTCTTGATCTTAAAGGGACTAAAACGGAACTTTTGGATTTTGAATAAATAGACCCTTGGATTTTTGTACGAACATATGAATGAAACTCGAAACTAGATTAGTGAAAAGCGTGGTTGATGGAACTGAACTTGAATTGGTATTGATTTGAATAAAATTTTAAAATCTTGGGGGCATCGTGTTGAAATGTGGGTCTAGAATGTGTTTTAAAATGGGCTTAGGTTGAGTTTAAAGCGAATCATGATCGGTTGAGGCTGAATCAGGTTGAAGTCAGGTTTTGTTTGACGGAGATTTAATTTTCTCTTCTCTTTTCCCCTCTTTTGGTTGAGACAAAAATTTGGTTGGGTCCACTGTTTTGAGTTTTCAGCATTGAGGGTGGGTTCGAAACAGGTTAAGGGCTAGGTTAAAAGGTTTGGAAAGAGTAGACATTGTATTGAATCTTGAGCATTTGAATTCGAGTCGAGTTGGTGGATTATTCGATTTTTGTTGTGGATCAAGCTAAAACGGGTTTGCTTATTTGGAATTTGGAATTTTGAATTTTAAACGGGGTCGACTTCACACTTTGGGAAAATTGTGTTTAATGAGTTTAAATTGAATTTTGAATTTGAAGGAGAGATTGACCGAGGGTTGTGTTTGAAATGAGGTCAAACTTCTGTTGACTTCGAGTGTGATTTGACTGGATTGCGTTCACTGTTGGTTTTGAAATGGGAACGACATTTTTGAGTGAAACTTATTTAATTTTTTTAATAAAAAAAACGAGATCTTGACCTTGAAACCTAAGTGTGGGAATTCTATTTTTGTTGGTTTTTAAGAATTCGTGTTCGGTTTCTATTGTTGGTTGGTTTCAGTTATCTTATCGCTCCTATTTTTGTTTTCGTCGTCGTCCCTATTTGCTGATTTGTTTTCTCATCGCGTATGTCATTACTTGTTGTTTGTTTGACTATTGGTCTCGTTCTCCAATTCATTTTGTGTTATTGTTGTTTTTTTTATATTTTGATCTTATTTATTGATCCGTTGGCTTTGTTGTTTGTTTTTTTTTATTTCAGGTGATAGATCGTCTCCGGGGCTCTTGTGGTTCCTTGGACATGCTTCAGTGGTACGGGGTCCTACCTCCTCACAGCCGTGAGATAGTTGATGGGGCCGGCTTTGGAGGATTGGTGAAGGTGCTGGAGGAGACCAGCAACGACAAATTTATCCTCACCGTGCTTGCTGAGAGATGGTGGGATACCACCAATACTTTCAATTTTCCTGCGTTCGAGGTAACCCTCACCCCTCTTGACTTCGCTCTTATTACCGGGATATGGGTCGGTGGCGATCTCATCCCATATGATCCTGATATTTGTGAGAGCCCTGCTGCACTGCTGCACTTTCTCAGCCACGTGCCCCCGTCCAGCGACAAGGGGAGTATCCGATATACGTGGCTGAAGAGCACTTTTCGCCACTTCGTATGTACCGAGGCCCACCACTGAGTGGGTAGCTCGTGCATTCCTCCTCTACATGTTTGGAATAGCCCTATTCCCAAACTTAGAGAACATGGTGCACTTACATTATCTTGCAGCGATGCTAGTGGTTGATGAGACCGACTGATTTGACTAGGGTAGTGCTGTACTGGCCACCTTATATGGATATATGAGCACCGCCACAAGGACTTCTGACTTGAGCATTGGTGGCTACTGGCACCTCTGGGAGGTACAACTACTTTCTCTGTTTCTGCCTTCTTTCTCCTCAATTCCATATCTGCATATTTGAATTAATTGTACTGATCTTTCTTCTTAATCTTTGCAGCTGTGGGCATATGAGTTCTTGGGCATGCTCCAGCCCTTGAACTCCTGTGATGATCCGTTGGTGATCCCTAGAGTAGCCGGGTGGGCCAGGCACTTCTAGGGTTTTAAGCATGGAGGAAAAGACATTGATGATGACAGGCATTTCTTGGATACTCTTAGTTTCAATCGTGTTCGTCACCATATCCCTACTTAGCTCTTCTTTTCAGTTCTTCTGTTATGTGAATCCTGCTCACTAACATGTTTTTCATCTTTCAGACTTGCTGGGATATTTTGGTAGGCATGGAGGAGCAGGCAAGGGTTAACCTGATGCAGAGCCGTGAGGTTGCCTAGACTCACGTCTTACTTGAGGGGCCATTGTATTGCGAGTGGTACCTTGGTGAGCGTGTTGTTTGGTAGACCGAGGGCTCCTTAAGTCGGGATGTACCAGACTGAGTCCTTTCGTACTACTGAGATCATTCGTGCCATGGAAGGAGTTGATGCCGCCACACTGATCGAGGATGCGGATCAAAACTACGCTGCTTTTTCCAAAGTGAGACTGATGCCAACTAGAGGACCCAGAGCTGTTCAACGAGCCTCTCCGCCTACAGCTCCTGGTCCCATCCAGCCTGAGCTTCCATAGATGGTAGACACCATCGTAGATGGGGATCTTCACCATATTCAGATTCCCGTGCTGGCTTCTCAAGAGATACTTCTTCCCCCTGGCGTGGACCAAGTGGGTTCCTTTATTACCCTCTACTCTTCTTTGCACGATATTTTGCCTTTCCTCATATTGATCTCATATATAACCTGATACTGATTATGTTATTTAGTTGTTCTGAAATAACCATTGCTTTTGACAAATGCCTCGGGCGTGGTGTGATGAGTCCCTCCGCCTGATCTCGGGTTGAGGGTTTTGGTTTGCCGCTATGATGTGGCCTTCCGTGCCCGGGGTGAAGAGCCTCCTGCCACTCGTGGTGGCCCAGCTGTGGTACATCTTTACTCTGGTTGTCTCTTTTACTCCTGCATCCTTTTATTCTTCTGTTTATATATATCTGACACATGTCTTTTCCTTCTTTCAGCGTGGTTGAGGTGGTGGTCCGAGGACCTGGGGTGGTCATACTGCACCTATTGTTCTAGCTGCACGCTCAGGACAGACCTCCGCATCTACTTCTGCTGCTGCTACTTCTGTTGTTGGCTCTTCTTCTAGAGCTCGGACCTCCAGTGCGGTTCGAACGGGCATAGATGAGGAGACTGGCTCGTTGGGATCATCTTCCGGGGAGAATTCCCAGGGCAGCTATGTGGCTCCGAGAAAGAGGACCCAGCGGGAGTGACTTACTTTCAGACTGCTGATGATTTTCATTTCTTCTCTTTTCATACATGGAGGCCTGCGTGCTTATTCTTACTTGGGCCTATGTGCCCGTTTGATACATTCCCATATTCTGTTATGATACACTACTGGTCCTGATCCACTGCTTTGACATACTGATACATTGCTTCGACACACATGCACAGACACACTGTTTCTACCATACTGATACACTGCATTGATACACACACCCAAATACCATGGATGGGATGGGCCCTTATGCCCCTTGATTATTCTTTTGGCCTACGTGCCATGACATACACTTCACATTACTTTTACTTTTGATGGGTTAGGCCTTTGTGCCCCTTGGATTACGTTTTTGCTTGTCATGGATGTTTTGAACCTCTTATTGGTATGAAAACTATTCTCAAATGTTCAAATTTTAATTATGTATGACATGCGTTTTATGAGTTGTGAACTTTGTCATATGAACTGCTTTTCCTTGTTGTGAGTTGATTATACGTCATTGAGACGATTTGGGGTATGCTGAGAAAAGTAGGAGGAGCTGTCAAAATTTTCAGCATAAAAAGATGGCGGCCATGAGGAACAAAGTCTCGGCCGTGCCTTTTGAAAAAGGGCGGCTTGAACTTATGTGAACAATAGTTCACGTCCTGGATTTTGATTGTCACATTCGCAAAGTTTGGGAGAAACAATGTGACGGCCATGAGAAAAAGAAGCGGTGGCTGTGAGAAACAAGGTGACGGCCGCGAGTAACCTTTTTGGCGCAAAACTTCAGGCAGATTCTGGGTTTCCCTCCTTTTTCAACTCTATAAAAGAGTAACACTGCTCCAACCCCTACTGTTCTGTATACTGGCTTGGATAGGCGACTTTTCTCCGGTCGAGCGCAAGAACTTCCTCAACTTTGGCCTAGATGCGCTATTCTCCTTGCAAAGTATGAGGGTTGATTGAAATCTACTTCGAGGGGCTGCCCAACTGTTGGATCCCGAAGTACACGTCTTTTGCTTCGGTATTGACGAGTTATGTCTGACCATAGAGGATTTCTCTGCTATCCTTGAGATCATGGGTCACGATGAACTGATCGTCCCTGCACTTTTCTTGAGTGCTGGAGATAGGTTGATGCAGTTTTGTGGTTTTTTCCATCGTGAGGCTGGTTTGATTACTCATGGTGGATCCATCGATGCGGCTCAGTGTTAGGGTTGGTATACTGAAAACCATATTTTTAATATTTAATTTTATTTTAATAAAATTAGTTTTTCATTTTATGAGAATTTTTATGAGCAATATATGTATATCATTTTTTTGATATGCATGGATGCCCAATATCCTGTACAGTATTCAATCTGGTGTGTAGAGTACGACTTACACACAGAAGATCAGATTTTAGGTTCTTGCAGAATATAAGTTTTATATTCAC
>JAULJZ010007480.1:0-16692 GCA_032270985.1 Heliamphora pulchella | reverse complement strand
ATTAAAGACATTTATTTATAGGAAATGAATTATGAAAATCATCAAAATCAATTAAAGAAGCTCTTGGGCTAACAGGTGTTTTTTGAAAAGATGAAAAACTTGTTTTCACATTTTTTGATTCGTTTTTTTTTCTTCTGACAAAATGAAAACACAAAAAGGGTCAGCTTCGCAGTTTGAAGTTGTTGTCGTCGTTGTTCGAAGTCGTCGCTGTCGCGAACTTTCTTTGCCATCGAAGTCACTGTCGTCATCGTGAGCTTTCTTCGCAGTTGAAGGCATCGTCGTTGCGACCTTTCTTTGTCGTTCGAAGTTGCCGTTGTCATCGTGAGCTTTCTTTGTCGTCGAAGTCGCCGTCGCCGTCGCCGTCGTGAGCTTTCTTCGCCATCTAAGGCGTTGTCGTCGTTGCCCTTCACAAATCGTCATTGTTACTCGCCGCCATTTGGTTGTGAGGCATTTTTTGACACAGATCGTTGTTGTTGTCGTTGTCAAACACAGATCGTCGTTGTCAAATACAAAATCAAACACAGATCGTCGTTGTCGTCGGCATCGGCGTCGCGAATAGGTTTTTTGCTACTCGCCGGCGGCGGCGTGAGCTCTGGTTCCTCTTTTGCTATTTGCCGGCGGCGGCACAAGCTCTGGTTCCCCTTCTGCTACTCGCCGGCGTTAGGGTTATGGTTAGGATTAGGGTTAGAATTTTTAAAAATAGTACACCAAATACAATTTCTCTTTTCAAAATATTAGAAAAAAATTTTAAATTTATTTTTTTAAAATAATTTTTAAATTACAATTTTAGAAAACGCAACCAAGCGGACCCTAAATAACCTGTTTTTAAATAATTTTAGTCTAGAATAAAAGTTTTCTTTTTTTTTTTATAGATTAGACCATTTTTTTTAAAAGGTAAATATTTAAATTAACTTTAGTTTTTCTATTTAAAAATCAACTCTTTTATGTAAAATAATAAGAATTTTAAAAAGGTTTGAAATAATCTTCTTAAGTTTGAAATAATCTTCTTAAGTTTTTACTAAAATAAGAACTTTTAGTACCGAAAATTTAGTTAGTTAGCGTTTGATCAAAATTTTTTATAAAATAGGCTCAAATTCAATTAAGTATTTTTATATTAAACTAATTAGACCTTGAATGAGAATTTTATGAAAATTATTATTTTACGATAATCATACTAGTTTCTTTCTTTGTATTCAGATTTCTAATCAAACTCTAAAATCATGTGAGTCTTCTGATATCTGAATTAATTAATTTTTTAATTATTGTTTTATAACAATTTTGAGGTGCACCATTGTTGAAAATGATTATGAAAATATAATGTTATAAAAATGAGAATGATAGTATAAACGGCGTCTTGGCTGCTAGAGGACGATAAAGCATACCAGCGAGGTGATGTAATAAGGGCGGCGGGTCACGGCCAGGTGACTAAGAAATGATTATTTTTCACTACGGAGTAGCTCCCCGGATTGCTGATAGAATCGTTTATTCAGACATCATTCTAAAAATGAAAAATGGATAATAACTCAGATATCTATGCACTCACACTAGTTTCGCTAATGTTGTGGTTAAAATTATTTTTCAGGTGACGTGTAAAACAAATCAGTTGGAATGGATGCATCTTCTTGCTTCTTCTTTTATTACCTTATATTCTCTCTTATGTTGTACTCATGAACATAAATATTTTTAGCATATACATTAGAAAGCTCTAAAAATTTTTTGTAAAGGTTACTGGTTTAGCTTTTGTAAAAATAATAAAATATGAATGTTTTATAAATAAAATATGAATGTTTATAAATAAAAAAATGTAATAAGGTCTCGGGTGGATTTTTAACTTACTAGCCGGTCACGGATGCCGTTCTTAAAAATGAGTCATGACAAAGGTTGTCTAGGTTCTGTCGATTTCAATTATCGAAGGATCGTAACCCACACTACGTTCGGGAATACAGTAGAAAGTCTGACCGAAACTTCAACTCGAAAAATCAAAGTTCGTAGTTGGAGAATCGACCAAAAGGTATTCATCTGAATTACCTGTGGTGGCACAGGTTTTATTTTTGATCATTCAACATCAAAAGGTTTTTTTCTGGAGTTTGTTTCGGCGATTTTCCGTTCAATTTTTTTTTAAATCCTTTACAAATCAATGATTTTGTCGATTTGCCTCCAATAGAATAAAGTTCAAAGTAATAACCCGATGTCCTTCTACGCATACAACTCATGAGTACATGACATTAGAACCTTACAAAACTAATTTCTACCAATCACAATACACCTTTCAAATGTAGCAAAAGAATTACACTTACAATTTTTAATTCCCAAAAGATCTTTTCACAACATCGGTAAGTAACCCATATCAAAATAACCCCAAAAACGTCACCACAACCATACTTTCTATTTGGTCACTTTCTTCCCGTGAAAACCTGAAATGTGTTATATAACATGAGTCAAGGTTCATAAGAAATAGACTAAAAGTGAACAAATGCATGATATGTGAAGATGACAATGTAAAATGCACCACAATGTGTTATCCAGAACTATTTTCATTTTTAAATAAATTTTCATTCACATAACCGAGTTTTTACATACGAAACCATAATTTTATTCTTCCATTCCCTTATCATTTTCAAACCAATTTAAAGGGTTCCACACTTCCAAATTTCATCCCAAATTTTCAAAATTTCAACAATTTTTATACTTTCAATTATTCTCAGTCGTTTAGCCAATGTTTTGTAAACCTAAATCCAATTATTGATTTAATTAAGTACCAAGATTCGAACGACTCCTATAGACTGAAGCGTAATTATCACAACCGAGCCACACGAAACTCGTAGGAAATTGAATTTCGATTTGTAGGAAATTGGACGACGCCTATAGACCCATATCAAAATAACCCAAAAAAGCGTTACCACGACCATACTTCCTGTTCAGCCACTTTCTTCCCATGATAACCTGAAATGTGTTATACAACATGAGTCGAGACTCGTAGAAAATAGACTAAAAATAAACAAATGCATAACATGCGATGATGACTACGTGAAATGCATTACAATGTGTTATCCAAAAGTCATTTTCAAATAAATTTTCATTTACATAACCGAGTTTTTATATACGAAATCATAGTTTTATTCTACTATTTCCTTATCATTTTCAAGCCAATTTCATGGGTTCCACACCTCCAAATTTCATCCCACATTTATCACAATCTCAATAATTTTCATACTTTCAATTATTCTCAACCATTTAACTAAGGTTTTGCAAACCCAAATCCAATTATTAATTTAATCAAGTATCAAAACTCGGACGATGCCTATAGACCAAAGCGTAGTTATCACAATCGGGCCACCCGAAGTCCAATGGATAAATAGCCATTCCATAACCCGATGCGGAGAATCCACATTTTCAGTTTCTCTTGAAAATATTGATGAGCTGGCTGCCCAAAGCACACTTAGGGTTATGCTATTAAACACTCAACACACTTAGGGTTATGGCATTAAACACACGCTTTGTTTCTCATTCGTTTTATAAAAGTCTAATTAATTCAAAAATATCTAACCAATTATCATATGATTTTCATATCTCATCACAATTCGCACGATTTATACATAAATAGGTTAACACAACCTCTAATTTACCAAAAATCACATTAATTTCATCATATTAGTTAACCAACCAAAAAGCTCAAATTTGTTCAAGATTTAACCTAATCAAACTCTAACTTCTCAATTCATGAATTAATATTCTTCAAACAATAATAGCATGGTTGATTTAACATAAATCATCCATAAACTCAAGATCAATCATGTTTCAACATCAAACTCTAACCTAGGATTTCAAAAACATAATTTTTCATACTTTTATATAAATTCAACAAATATACAACTCATATACATAGAATGATTAGAAATAGTCTTAGATCCTACATCTTAACTGACAAATTCATAAGAATAAAGCTCTAACAAGTTCCAACAACGAAAACTACAAATCGTTCAGTGAGATCGGAGCTTCTAACATGTATGTCAAACTCTCAATCAGTGTACGAACAAAATGAGAGCAATGGATGATCTCCAATGGGGTTAAGTGGAGTTTAAAGGAGCTCCAATGAAGTTCTAGAGCTTTGGGGTCGTGCTTAGAGAAAGAAAGGAGATTAAGGAAATGAGATAAATAAGCTCAACTTGTGATTTTAAAATGTTTATGCCGACACACCATTCGAGTGGCCACCTGCTATAAGCAACCCAAGAAAAGAAAATTATATAATGTTCAAATTTTGATCAAAACTCCTCAAAATTCATCCAAACAATTCACAATTATTATTCTTATGCATCACCAATGATACAATTATTGCCAACAATCATTATCATAATTAAATTTCAATTTATTTTGCAAAATTAAGTACATTTCCCACCAAATGTTTCATAACAAGTTCTAATTAATTATCAAAATAAAAAATTAAAAAAAAGAATCGGGTCCCTGTAGAGTTACTCTAGAACTTGACTTCCTCAACACTAACAGTCACGATCTTGTTTTGGAGATGATGTAAATAATTGATGAGCCTCATCAACTACTTGCTAGATAGAAAGTTAAATAAAAATAGATAAATAAAACTTACTAAAGATGAGAAATAAGTAAACATATTTTTTTATTATTCTTAATTACCGAGAACAACTGGAAATATAATAGTGGTAAAAAAATTTAAAAAGAAAAAATAAACAAAATTCATTAAATTTATCCCAAACGAGGCTTGAATAATTTTGCCACATTAGATACATGGGATATATGGGGTGTTCGGGAATACAACTTTAAGTATGTTTTAGCTTACTACTATTAATTTTAGTTATAAATTATAAGTATTTTTAAATACTTATGATTTCTACAATAACTTATAAATATTTTTTTTCTATTTCAATTATAATTTTTACTAAGCACTCACAATTTCTATTATAATTTATAATTATTTTTTTATTTCAGTTATAAGTTATAATATTTACCAAATATTGACAATTTTTATTATAAGTTACAATCTATAAACTATAGCAGTAGCTCTATCAAACACCCTCATAGAGGAGTAATTACTCGGTACTCGCAAAGTATTTTACGAGAATTTTTCTTTGATTTATTAATTTGTTTTAATTTGTTTTTATGTTTTTTAAATATTATGTAGTTATTGATTAATTTTTTTTGTTTTTTTAATTTGACTCCAAAGAAAATATTAAAAAGTAAAAAATAATTACTCAATATATTTATTAAAAATATATATATATATAAAAAAACAAACCATTATCCATACTAAAATTTCCAAAATATGAGCCCGACTCCCATATGTAACACAAAATTTGCACTTAGATCCACCAAATTTAACTAAGAATACACGCACCGTTCGATTGAGCAGCTCAACTGGTTTGTACGGACGAGATCAAACCAACGATTTTAGGGTACATCACGACCAGAAGTGACCTTAAAGGCTAAAGGCCAAATCAGAGTTCGCTCTTCTTCCCCACCCCGTCCTCTATAAATCACCCCTCTCTCTCTTCACACAGAGAGAGAGAGAGAGAGAGAGAGAGAGCGAAGGGGAGCTCTGCTGTTCAGAAATGGCGAAGCCTCGAAAGCAGAAGAACGAAGACCAGAAGGTTGATAATTCAGAAGCCGTGGTTCGTCACCAGAAGCTCTGTCTCTCCATTGACATGGACCAGCGCCGTGTCTACGGGTGAAATTCACTTCTTTCCCTCCATTTCTTTCTCTCACTCCCGAAATTGAGAAATCAATTATGTGAAGTATTACTTTTACACTTTACAGTAAAAAGAATCTGAGCAAGAAAGCTTCGGATAATGATTCTGGTGAAATCAATGGAATTGAATCCACTATGTTCTTCTGATTCAGAAAATAGTTGCGAACAGGGAAAAAATTGTGTTTGCAATAATTGTTCTACTACGGATAGTTATTGGTACCATTTGCTAATTTGGAACCAGATGGTTGAATGTGCATAGTTCTTGATTCCTTCCCTAACCCTAGCTTTCTCACTGTATTCGATTTCATTGTGGATATCGTGTTTATTCATGTTTCAATTTTGTTGAATTCGAATATTTGGTTTGGTCAGCAGCTCAGAGACTATACAGTTTTTGACTAATGGAGATTTACTTGTGTTGTTGAAGTTTGGATTGGGTTCAATTTTGACATTTGCAGTAATTTATTTGCAGTTTTTTTTTTTGTTTTTGTAATTTCAGCTCTGCATTGACTTTTTTCTTTTTAATTTTATATTTTAATTTTTGCTTGGTTTAGTTACACTGAGCTTGAAATATCGGTACCTGATAATGGGGTTGTTGGGTTGCACGCGGATAACTTGGCGATTGAGAGAGTTACAGTTGATGGAGAGGCTGCAGAGTTTGAAGTTTTCCCGCATTATCTGCATTTAGATAGTGAAAGTAGATGGTGCGCAGTGTCTTCAGCTACTTCTGCTGCCGATGCCGCGGGATCAGTTTATTTATCATCTCTCGAAAGGGAATTGGTTCCAAATTTGCTAATCATGTGTTCCAAGTCTGATAGATCAGAAAGTGAGCAGCTGGGGCAACAAAATTCAGAAAGCGGCATGCATTCCTCAGAAGAACCCAAGCAGGTTACTGTTATTAGTAGTCCTTGCTGCCTTTTAAACTTTTCAGGCAATCATTAAATGGTTGCTTCCTGTGGTTTGACCTATGAGATTACATAACGGTGGTGTTTGTGAAAGTTTAAGAAAGGAAAAATAAGCTATTTATAAAAAGTTCTGCCAAGCACCCTGAATGTGTCTTGCATTCAATTTTGTTTGTGAGAAATGGTGGGATCGTTTTTCCTAGGTTGTGCATTATATATTTATATTGAACTCCTCCCTCTCTTTGGAACGCTACAACACCCGTCATTTGCAGACAACTAACATACCCAAATATATTTCTAATGTTTATACAGGATTTATACGAGAAATTTATTGTTTTTTTGTTGATATGACGCCTGATACTTAACCTGAGAAATGAATCCAGGTTATTTTCATTCACTTCTTCTCAAAAAACAAAAACATGGGGATCACACCCGCAGTGAGCTGGAAAACTAGAACCCTGCACCTGGGTTGAATTCTCCTTAATCCATTAAGGAAGAGTATTGAAAAGCTGATATTTTCGCCAGTTGCATTGTCAGATGATCCATTCTAATTTAACTCAAACTTGCAAATCTCACAAAGAAGCTCCATGGAAGATACCTTGGTATCATCCTCTTTGGACTCATTATTAAATGGTTTTTGGGAACTGCATTTAGGTTTTAGCTATAACGTGTACTAAACTTCTATCAAAACTTTATACTTCTGAAATTTGTCGTGATGAGGTTTACATGCATGTGGTTTCTCATGTAGGTTATGTTGGGTGCAGAATGTGAAACTGGTTCGAGTTGACTATTGGGTAGAGAAAGCTGAAACAGGAATTCATTTTGAGGATAATGTTCTCCACACTGACAATCAGATACGGCGTGCACGCTGTTGGTTTCATTGTGTTGACGACAGTTCTCAGCGTAGCTGGTATGAACAATGAACAATGTTAACTGGGTCCCATTAGGTTTAGTCTAGTAATTTTGTGCCTTGTATTCATGTGAGTTATCTTGTTCTTGTCCAGCTATGATCTGGAGTTTACAGTTGCCAGCAATTTTGTGGCAGTTAGCACTGGAAAGTTACTCTATCAGGTGAGATTATTGCAATATTCTGTATGTGAGGTGGGATATAGAAATAGGTGCATTAAATTAAGTGACATCTTTTTGTATGTGGGTGCAAGCAATTACAATATTCTGTGTGAGAGCATCTGAGGGCTGAAATAATTTATCTGATGGAATCGCATTTCAAAGGAAACTTACTTTGTTAACTTGAGATATGTTGGTTTGGGAGGGACTCGCATTTCAAAAACAAGTTAAAAATTGATATCTTTCCCTGGTGTTTTTTCATTTTCCATTGCTTGAATGACTGCTAAACTGCCCAGCCGATTGTTAATAATTTACTTTTTCTTCTTTTTTGGGGCATAAATGCGTTAGATAACCTAAGGGAAAAATCTTCAATTTTTAGAAGACCACATAAGTGTTGTTTTTGTTCCAATGACCTATATAAGGAAATATTTTATGCTAATAACCATTTCACAACATCAATTTCCCTATGGGGAAAGCTGGCATGTGCAAACAAGGAAAAGGGGGGCAAATTAAAATCTTGAATGCAGACTGTTTTTACATTATCTAATCAGATTTTTGAGGCTTGTTTGGCGCTGATGCAGTTTTATTTATATTTCATCAGGCTCATGGAGTTAAACACAGCATGTTAATTCTACCTTTGAGGCACATGTGTTGTAAAAATGGTCATGCAATCCTATTGTTATTGCAAATTGACTTATTTCACCTTACTTTTCTCACTCTGCCACTGTGGTCATGCCTCCCTCGAATGTGTCTTTATTACATGGTATTTCTTTTTTTTTTTTGAAGAACTCTGGATTTGCTTTTTTTGGAAACGCTATCACATACTTTTTTTTTAATGTCAATCAATTACACATGAGGTTCTTTTTTATTTTTTTTCCTTTCTTTCAATAGCACATCTTTCATGCATAAATCCCAGTAATTTCTGAAGAGGTTGTCTTATGTCTTAATGTTTCCTCGAATTCTCTCTCCTAGTGTTTCGTTGTATGGCTCATAAGTTTAATAATATGGCCCAGAGATTGTGTGTTCAACTTCTGCACAATGCCCCATCTTTAGGGGTTTTCCCTGCAAGTCCAAACCCTGTCTTGATACATGTGGCTGGTGGGTGTTTGTAAGCATTGAGGGTTTACTTTGTAAGAGTGGGTCCAAAGGTTCCTTGGCATAAAAAAGTTAACCTTTGAATGTCACTTTTGTTCTCATTGGCCATGTTCGATAACTGTTATCGTAATATGGGTTTTGGTCGGATTCTGAATACTGTGGGTCCCACATGTGCATTAGTAATACGTAGAATAATGAAAGTATTTGTACCATGGTTGATTAGGGTAATACAGCCTGGGAGAAAAAAAGGTGAATAAATTTTTGACCATTGGATGAGATGATATGTATAATCTCAAGGGAGACGGGGATAGGATCAATGATACGACCCCCATAGTATTTTTAATTCTTTCATTTCAGGTTATTATTAGCAGTCCCTTTTGGACCATCAATCCCCTTAAATCCAAACCAAACTAGTATTTTGCTAATCCCATGAGACAAGCTATGACACATGGTCCCCACCCCCACTTTCTAGTTCCCTCAACACCAATCCCTTCCCTTACAACACTAAAAGCAGGGCCATAAATTGGAATGATTTTAGGTTTCCTCCATTCTTTTTTTTTTTGTACAAATAAAACAATTGGTAGGAGGTGAATAGGGGAAGGGGAATGTGCGCAGCTCACAACAGGAAGAGTTAAAATCATGCCTCATAAAATAGCGCATCATTCGCGAGGCCAATTCGGTCTTAGAGTTAAAGATGTTAAACAAATTAGTCAAAAAAACTGCGCGTTTATCACCCAAACACTTCAAACAATAGAAATTCGACATGGTGCTATAGTTATCGTCACTTTCATTTTCTTCCTAGCCTTCTCCTCAATTACTCTAATTTTGAGAAAAAAACGTTGTAACACACAAATTTCAAGTCTTGCAATAAAGAACACAGAAAAGATGCACAAAATATATTATATAATTAATTTAAGAAAATCCTCTATGAATTGAGCCTCTGATCCAATTTCCAAAAAAAGGTTGCAATCCAACTGCCAATATAGCTTGTAAAATCGAACCGGTTGATAGCTTCTTCAAATCTTCAAACCGAGAAGGTCGAAGTAATGTACTTGATCGAGGGCTTGAAAGTTGATCTCAAACAAAGATTGAAAGTTTAGACTTTGCGAGATTTAACTAATAGAGCATGTTTGATAAGAGAATTTGTAGACGAATTGACCCGCTGCTGAAGTGCCTATTGATCCTCTTTGAGAACTTTGAGAAGAGCTTTTTGCAGAATTTCGAGTAGAGAACCTTGAAGGATGTTGGAGAATTCTCTTGGTTAAAGGTCATTTCGTCATGAATGAGAGCTTTTATTTATTAGGTTTAGGGAAAGAGATGTCAAATTTGGAAATTCCCATAATTTGAATTTTAATCGATTCAATTTCCTTAATAAGGGAAAATTAATTCCTTGTTTCATGGAAAGAAATTTAAATTTGAATTTTAATTTATCTGTCATATTTTTTTTTATTTAATGGGAGATTTTGACACATGTCATTGTGGGACCCGTATCATTGGGTCAAGTTAATTACTTGGACCCACTTGTCAGAAAATGGATCAACCCCTTTTTCTGGAGGTATGATCTATGTTTTGAAATAGATTAAGTCCAATAGTTTAGTGTGTGCCCTTTGAGTATTTTGACCATTTTCACTTTTGAGCAATCATAAAACTTATTGGTCACAATTAATCAAATGGTGATTAAATTATGTCAAAATTTTAATGTAGACAAACGTATTGTAAAATATCACTATTATAGCTAACAAGTTATTCTAAGTCAAGTTTCTGAAATGATTTTCATATTAGGTGGCTTCTCAAAATGGCTCATCCATTTATAGCTTTCTTTGTGATAAAATGTTTTTGTTTTGATTATTTCTTGAACCTTTTCATTCTACCACGAAAGTTCTTTAGATGTCAACACACCAATAACTCTTTTGCTTAAGACTAGACATCTCACACTATGTAGAATTAGTTTCTTCATTCAAGTTTATTTTCCTTAAATCTTTTTTGTCCTTGAAGATAGTTAGATTTTCTCCTTTTATATTCGGTCATCTACTACATGGGTGGCTAGTTCTACTACCTTTTTTTACACATCTCTTGGCATGCATGTTATTTAATCAACTTGAGGATCGTAGTTAGATTTTATTATACCATTACTTTACAAACCCTTATTTGTTTCTATATTAGCTCTATTAAGAAAGATTCTTTTGGTTAATATTGTTCTACGTCTAAATGTTATTATAGGTTCATTTTTCTTCTTAAGCATGTTTTGTGCATTACAAAGTCATATGCCATTGCAAACTCCAAGATGGCCTTCTTTCATGATTTATCTTTCAAAATCCAAAAGCCCAATGTACTTTCTCACATTTTGCATTACCCCCCTCTTTAAGTAAATTATATGAATATGCATTAATGGAACATTGCATATATAGAAGAGTGGAAAAATCCCTTAGAAAAGGTGAGGGACCCAAAACATCTCCAAGGCACAAAAGCCCTAAAGCTTTTGCACCGGAATGGGATCATCATAAGGTTATATAATATACAAAATCAATATGGATATTCATGGATGTTACGTTTATCCTAAACAATGAACTATACGAATTAGCCGACAGCACTCTCTTTAATTTGAACATAAGCACCGCCATACCATCAAATGATCTTCTATTGTATTCTTGCCAAAGCAATCACATCAAGCACAATGGAGTAAAGAGCCATGCCTTCCTTATGTCCTTCCTCTCTGTACAATCCTACCAATCGAGTAAGGTTGCTCCAACCTACTTCTCAAAAACCTACCTCACTCTAAATAATAGTATCACCTAAGAAGTACAAACACTTCAATGAACATTTTTTTTAACGTGTCTTAATTAAAAATTAAATTTATAATATCATACATTTTTTTGATACTTGACGGATATTTCAACGACACTTGTTGAACCCTTTGAACACGTTTTAGGTAGTGAATTTCTTCGTAGTAATGATGTTTTTCATTATTCGAAATGCAAATTATGCATACTTAATATGTTTTGGAACATTTAATTTTAAGTGGTATGTTTTCAATAACCACTTAATAAATTATTTATTTTTTTGATGAGTAAAAATGAATATCCTAATCATAAGTGAATAAATTATATATATATATATATATTTGATATATAATAAATATTAAAAATACAGATTTTTAACGTGTCCCAGGCGTGTCGTGTCTTACATTTTTTTGGAAATCAACCTGTAAGTATCGTGTATCTGTGCTACGTAGGCTAGCACCAAATTGCAAAATTCAATATCCACATCACAATGAATGAACATGCGTGGAGTAAGCTTCCCATCCACCTTGCCATCTACCTTGCGTAGTCCACACCAATTTGTCATAATCCGTTGCCTTCTAATCAAATTATTCACGAAAGGGATCTTCTCGTGAGTTGTAATCCACACAAGAAAGCTGCCTCCAAAAACATTCTTACCTTCCAAATACATTTCCAAGGAAAGATCAGCTTTTGACACCTTGCCAAGCACCCATAAAAAGAATTCACTCCAAACGGGCCGCTCACCCTTGTACAGTTGTACCCATACAAAGCCTCGAGAAGGTTCCCCCATTGTTTTACCCCCAAATTTAGAACAACTTTCCTTCCACTTTTCGAATATAGTCTGCCACTTAGGTATATTATCCAGAGCTAAAAACAAGATGCCATGAAACGCCCTACCAAATGCATCGTCACCACACCATATATCCAACAAAAAGCAATTTCAATTTCATCGCTCTCTGCCTCAAAATAAATTTGCTTGGAGAACTCATTCTTGATTTTGCCAACATCCTTCCAAAACCCCCTTACCATGGGTAACAAAAACCTGCTGCCCATTCCTATTTGTATAAGGGTGGTTTCTAATCTCGAGATACTTAGAGAACACATCAAATCTTCATAGATCCTTAGGAATTAGGGGTGGGGTCTAGTCACTCCGTGGTGACCTATACTTAACTCCACACTACCTTGCTTTAAAACCTTTCACTTTCGCAAGCATACTTTTCACAAGTAGCATCCTGGCAAAGCCCCTTATGTAGTAGTGCCCTTCTATTAATTAAGCAAAACCTTCTCAAAGATGGTGTTTGCTACTTCTTCTCAAGGCAATTTTTTATCTTTTCCTCTCTATATAGTTAAAAGCGAAGGGAGGCCACCAGCAAGTTTTTGTCCTCCATGAAAATGACTTTTATCCTTTAATTAGTTTTTCTTCACGCTTTTTCTTTGTTCTGTTTTGCAGTTTTATTTTGTCTTTTTTGTCCTCTTCAGGGGGGGAGCACGATTCCCACAAACAATGACCACCTAGCGTCCAAGGCATGCTGCCCTCCTACTTCGTCACTATATTCTTCGCCTCATTTGTTTGTCGGGCCAGCTTGAAATTTTTTGGTTTAAAGCTTAAAAAATAAAGATATTGACACCAACACATTTTTCTAAAAAATGTACTAACACATGTAAGTCTCACATATCTCATGTGAGGTGTGTGTTCATTTTTTTTTGTGAAAGCGTTGGTGTAAGTAGCATGACTGAAGCCTAAAAAAGCCATTTTTTCTTTGTTTGGTAATCTAATCTTTTATCCTTTTTGCTTAATGGGATTTAGCTTTTTTGCTTATTAACAAAAAATACTTCTATATACTTTTAAAAAACTAAACTTTAATTATACACAACCGTTTTTTATAAAATTTTATAGAACCTACTTGTCGAGATCTATCAAATAAAATCCATATTGAATATGAAATTATGTAAAAAAAAATCATAACAATTTAGGCTTTTAGCTTCAAATTGCTTGCCTTAATGCCTTATTTTCTTTTGGCTTAAAGTTACTTTAAGTCAAATAAACTTTTGTAAATTTTTATTCATCTTTGTTCAATTTTTATTTTGATTCTTGCATCGAGATAAATCAAAAAAGAAAAAAATCTTAACGAAAAAATAAAAAAATAAAAGAAAAAATAGATATTTTTTAAACTTATTTTTATCTTTAATATGCTAACATCATCTTGCGGGATTTGCCCGCAACCTCCTCACTAGTTTTCCATGAAATGTGTAGACTAGTTTGCAAAGCTTTTGTTTTGCACTTATGGGCCAAAAACAATTTTAAAAAGATGAAAAAAAGTTTATTTTTGAAAACTTATTTTTTATGTTTTTTGGCTTATGGTTTTCAATAGAATGAATACTTAACTTTTATTATAAGTTCACCTAAAATGAACACCCACAAATTTGTCGTTTAATAGATTCATCAATTTTGGAGTGTGCAAGCACTAATTATGTTTAGTGCCTTCTGTCCTAACAATAATTTCACTAGGACCATTTCTCCATTTATTTTTTATATACAATTATGTCCTTATTTTTTTGCAACTCTTTTTCAGTGTATAACATAGTTTATGTCCCATTCAAGTTTCATAGAATTTTTCGAGACCAATTTATTTTTTCAAAATAACTAATATCAATTCTCCTAATTATAGTACCCAGGAAGTTCATCCTTTTACCTATTAGTATTCTCATGTTCCAAGATTGTAGTTGTATCTTACACTCTTAGACTAGCTTTTGTACCCACAATTGTCCATGAATGTGTGCCTACCCTTGCAAATTTCTCACTACATTTGGTGGTTAATATGAATCGTTGCTTGGATACAAAGCCCTAGCTAACCCTTGCCCATTTATTACTACACCCATGCTCCAACGCATCGTGTCACGAGTAGGGAATGCCCTAACTGAACAACTCGTAGGATTTATTGTCACGACCCTAACCATTATCATGCACAAGTAAGTTGCGAGCAATACTATCTTTGGGTTTGGATCTTCCAAATCAGTTCGCCACGTTGTCTCTTGTCTTTCCATGGATTTAGTAGCAGTTCGAAAGGTTGAACTATATGGGATCTCCAAGGGTCTTGTTGGGCCTATTCATATAGTAGCTTACCTAATCATATGCTACCTAAGCTAAGTAATTCTACGAGACCTGCGCCATTGGTGTTGCTAATAAGGTCCTGACTGAAGTGATGTGTTGTGTGCTTATTAAATGTTGAACATTTGCAATATAGCTGATGCAATGCAGTTGGTTGTGCATTCCATATCCACTGGCCAAAGAAAATTGTGCAAGTCCTATCCTCCCTTCCATGATTCAAATTCTTGTCAAGACACATCATTAATTTCATTGACCCTACGTGTATCTACACCGTGTCTACGTGTACAAAACATGGGATCTTCATATAACCAATGGACAAAACGCCACTCATTTCTTCACATGCATACAAATTTACACAAAGTTAAGTTCTAATCATGCCTCATCTCCTGCAAAACTTGAAGTAATGGCATGAGTTAACAACACATGAATAAGATTATTTAGCCTGCCATGCATACAGTTTTAATAGAAAGAAGTAATGGCATGAGTTAACAACAAAATGAATAAGATTATTTAGCGTGCCATGCAAACAGTTTTAATAGAAATCAGAAGATGCGTGCATCATTTAATCAAAGAAGTACAAACCTTGGTAATAAAGCATAACTTTACATTTTATGAATGAGCATCTACCTATTGTTTCAAAACATACGTGTCAAATATTATTTTGAGTTTTGCTTATATATTAAATGCTTTAATGTAAGAAAGTCGTAATATTTTACTCTACTTTCGGTTTCTTGTTTGATAAACATGCTTTTTAATAAGCTTTTTAATAATGGGTTCTCGCCTAGAATGATGTTGTCTTGTTGTGCATCATATGGAGCTAGTTTTGATTGTTTTATGAATTAGTATATCTGTATTGATTTTACAGGTTTTGAACAACGATGGGCTTCATAAAACATATCTATATAGGCTAAATGTTCCTGTTGCTGCTCGATGGATATCTCTGGTAGTTGCACCATTTGAAATCTTTCCTGATTGCCATAGTGGTCTTCTGTCATATCTGTGCTTGCCAGCTAACCTATCAAAGTTGCGAAATACTGTGGGATTTTTCCATAGTGCATTCAGGTTAGTTTTGTATTGATATGCCATTTGTTATTTGTTCCTTGGGAAGATTCTTTTGAACTTATATGGTGGTTACCTTCTGTAGCTTAATTTCACAGCTGTTTCCTTAAATTCCTGTCTGTTCTATTTTTAACAGCCATTATGAAGAATATCTTTCTGTACCATTTCCATTTGGGTCATACACACAAGTTTTCATTTCTCCTGAGATTGCAGTATCCTCAATGAGCTTGGGAGCCTCAATGACCATCTTTAGTTCTCAAGTTCTATTTGACGAGAAGGTTATTGATCAGGTATACTTGTTATGCAAACATAATGGGTAAATCAGTTTTAGTCTGGCCTTATGATTGCTCTGCGCTTTTGTATCTGTTGTCCTTTCACTAGTACAGATGGTTTGCAATTTTACCTCTGATAGCTTACATATGCCAAAGGATTCTAAGGGCCTGTTTTGTGTAGAGTTTCTCAAAATAATGAAGTCCAATATTTTAATGGACTTTGTAAGGAATCCTTCTAAGAAAGGTCTTTAGAAAATTAGTGTTTGGTGACTTCACAATTGCTTCAAACTATTCTTGGGTAAATGTCTTTCCAATTCTAATTTATGAATATAACCCCTATTTGGCATAACTAAAAGGCTACTTTTTTTTTCTTTTGCAGAAAAATCACCTTTTAAGTTATAGTATTTGGCATCATTAAAAAGCAAAGTTGCTTTTTTTTTCTTTCATATCTTTTTCCAAGATAAAAAAGCCTATATACATTCCAAAAATGCTAACTTTTTTTTTGAGTGGAATTACTATAATACCCTCAATTAAAAAGTCGATTATACTCTCAATAATAAAAAAATCCGTATCAATATTCCAAACACTACAACTTAAAAGCAAAAAGTAAAGATACATTAGACATTTTAACAAGAAGCAAAAAAGCGCTAACCTAAATAGATTATCCCAAACACACTATTTTTTTGTTCTCCCCACC
>JAULJZ010007479.1:0-65605 GCA_032270985.1 Heliamphora pulchella | reverse complement strand
CAAATATAAATATGAAATCATGAATGCAAAAACATCTCAAATGTTTCTCATTAATATGCCAGGGATCAAGAATAAAAAACCTAAAAAGCATGGTTTTTCAGTATAGAATCCTAATAATGTGAAAGTAAAAGAAAGAGACCTCAGGTGGGTTTTGACTCACTGGCCGGTCACCGACGCCATGTATGAAAATAGGTTGTGACAGAAGTGGTATCAGAGTGGAGTTCTAAAATTTTTCTAAAACCCCTGGCTTAAGATGCATTGCATCATTTCACGGCATTTCATGCATTAAAGTAACATGCTTATAGTAAAACCAAGTAATAATAATAAAATATTTTTGTGTATTATAGAATGGAACCCATTGAAAGCCGAGATACGTATGGAGGTTATCAGTTAGTTCTAGCGCCTATCATTCGAAATGGGGGACCTTTACGAGCTGAACCTCTAAATCCAAACGCGCATGCTTATTTTTTGGAAGGCAGAGTAGATCGATACACTTATCAGGAAATTGTTAAAGTAGAAGATGAAAAGCCATGTTATACCAGACCTATGAAAAAGGTCGTAGTAAGGTATCGACTTGGAACTAAGATGGGGATACTAGAAAGATCCTTAGTTAATATGGACGACGATCGACTCTATCAGGCCTTGGTGGATAGAGTGCAGCCCAAGGACATGGAAATAGATGGCCATCCCTGAAATTTTCTCCCAACCCCGTGGATCTCTTCACATCAATTAGGTTCTGCATGGAATCCTATCATCATAAGTTCTTATACAGACGAAGACCCTGCTGAGCCTAATCACTGGGGTAGCAATTCGGAGTCAACGGTTAATGGGCCTAGTATCAGTTAAGTTAGAGTTGAGAAGGGGAAAGATAAAAAGTAAGTCAAGAGTTGTAAAATATAAACTAGTAAGATGTTTTGGAATGTAAATAGTTGGAAGAATGCATGTTTTAAAAGTATGGTGTAAACAATGTCTACTTTTGATCATAAGTACATAAACCTGACCTTGTAAAAAGTTTTGTATATAAATGAAAGTTATTTTGCTATATTCTTCTGTCTTTCTCTATTATGTAATTTAAATTGTTGTTCTGTAATGTTCATTGAGTATATCTAATACTATAACGATTTTATTGTAATATAGATTCGTAATTATGGTGAGAACTCGAAAACGTGTAATGAAAATTTAGAGGAATTTCTAACACGGGTCAATGACTAGATGGATGAAATGCAACGGATGATTTATGAGTTAGCATAAAATCAACCTCAAAACTTGAATCCCCAAAACCCATTCCTTAATGATCCACCTGTGCACGTGCCACGAAATCCAAACTTTGATAAGCCCCAAAACCAGCTAGAGAGTTTAAATATCAGAGAATTCTTAAAGATGAAGCGTCGTCTTATCAAGGAGGTCTTGACCCTGTGAAGGCCAATGAATGGATAGCCGCTCTGGAGAAGATTTTTGAAGTAATTCCATGTTTAGAGATTCAAAAGGTCAACCTTGCAGCGTATCAGCTCAAGGGGCAAGCTCGATGATGGTGGAACCTGAAGAGACAGAATGAACCTGGTACAGAGTGGCGACAATTCCTGATTTATTTTCGAGAAAAGTATTTTTCTCAGTCTCTGCGTGATGCAAAGTGCACTGAGTTTCAACAACTTAAGCAAAAATGAGGGATGACCATCTCTGAGTATGAAGAGGAATTCACAAATTTTGTAGAATACGCTCCACATATGATTCACACGGAGCACATGTGTGAGACCCCGACCTATTTTATTTTAGAAATGATTAAGTGTTGATGTAAATAAGAATTAAAACTTGAGCTTGGTGATATTTTGAGCTTGGATACGCATGAAAAATATGCTAGAGGAAAACTATGGGGATCTAATGGATGTTCCGACAAAATTATGTGAAAAGTGTGCGAAGGAAAGTGACATACCTTCCGTAAATTGGCCATAACATTTTGTACAAAATGTATCCTAGTATGACTTTGAACCATTGGAAAGTAGACTTCCAGGGCTTCAGTTTGAGCACAAAAATGACACTATTTAGAGTTCGGATGAGGGAGATATGTTTGTTCAAAGTTGGACCAACTATGTAGTCATGGAGACTGATTGAGCGGTCTCGAGACCGATCGATCCGTCTGTGTCTGGTAGAGACTATAAATCTCGGTTTTTGGATTAGTTTTGTCATTTTCTCCTTTCTCCTCTCTCTTTAAAGCATAGGAGTGATCTAGGGTTTAGCTTTTGGAGGTTTTTGAGGGTTTCTATGTTCTTCGGGGGTGAAGATCTTGCTGTTTCCTTGCTCGAGCTACCGTAGGAGAGTGCGAATGTTCGTGAAAAGATCCTCCGTAGCCGTTTATGTTGGGTTTTGATGGATTGGAACTCGCTAGAGGTTCGAATCTTGATGGTGGGACATCTTCGAGATAGGATCTAGACTATCTTTTGTGCTTTGTTGTGGTTTGTGTTGAACTTTTTATTATTCGAGTATACCCTAGCTTGAGAGGTATATAAAATTGACTTGGGTTGGGTTTTTGAGAAAATTGTAGTGTAAAAATTCTTTATTAAGTATTTAGAATTCAAGGATTTCATGAAAAACGAATAAAATTGGGGAGTTTGGGTTTTGTTATATTAAAAGTAATTTGATACAAAATAAACAAAGGTTGGAATTCTAACTAACTTTAAAGATTGTAGAGTGAGTTGAGGAAACATGAAATTTTGGGACAACTGGGGTTTCCAAGAAATGGTTAATCATGGTTTAAAGAGTTTATTGTACAAAAAGGTTTTCGGTTGAATTTCTTCTGCTTTATATAAATTCTTGTTCCCCGAGGGAGGTTTTGGAATGATTCTTCCTTCTTTTTAAAGGGTTTTTCTTTGCCTAAAATGTTTTGAAAAGTACTTAAAAATCTTTTAAATGTTGAAAATCATGTTTTAGCTTGAAAAAGGACCTGGAGCATGACAGATCAATAGATCGATCGATTGGGCTATCGAGCGGTCCTTTGAGGCTCTCGGTTCTCTTGTGCAGGCAAGAGACCGATTGACCGATCGATCAGTCTAGCTGTTATCAAAACATTTGGTGTTTTGTTCAAATGTTTGGCTCTTGGAAAATTTGGAATATCCTTTTAAATGAATTAAACCCTCAGTTGGACGTATTTGACACAAAAATAAAAGATTTTGAACTCGTTACTTGTTTTTATTTTTAAATCTTGTTGATTAAAAGCAAGCTTTAGTGGGTTTTGATTTATAAAAGTGGGTATGTGAGGGTTGTGTTTCGGCATGGTTATCGTTTAAAATATCTAGTGTTGGAAAGAAAAATAGATTTCAAACTTATCTACATATGCCTACGATGGGTGCATACCTTTTTCCTTTAAATGATGTGATTGCTATGAAACTACTTTTCGGATACTTTATGAAGTCAATAAATGAAAAATGAATTCTATGAAATTGTGTACTTGAAGTTATGATGCATATGACATGAAAAGAACTTGAATGCTCAAATGGAATTTGATGGAAAAAATAAAAAATAAAATGGCAAATTTGATATGGGCATCAAATGATAATGTGTGAAAATGATTGGAAGAGGAACCAGCTGTGGATTGGACTCCCGAATTTGTGAAATTGAACGTTATGAACGAATAATGAACCGTACAGATGGATGTGAATTAAGTGGGCTAGCGGCTTCACGGTGAAAGACCGAAAATTTGCGCAAGACGGGGATCACATGCTCATGAGTTAGCCCTCGAAATGTGATGTTGCGTTGTGGTGAGTTATAGAGCTATCTATTACCTAATGGTTTCGCGTAGCCTATTGGGAATTAATAAGGACGGGTTTCTATAAGCTGCACTCGACACCGATTCATTATTGTGATACGGTTTTGTGATAAATCGGGTAATGAAAATGTGATACTGTTTTTGTGAAAAATAAGGTGATGAGATAATAATATGAATAAATTGGTGTGCATGAGTGTGTGGGTGGAAATAAATAACGAATTGGTGAAACTTGCATTTTGTTACAGTTGCACCTATTACACCTCACAAATCATGCTTAGCATTAAAGTTAGTTTTTATCTTACGAGCTTCGGCTCATGTATGTATACAAAAACCATTTCAGGTTTCGAGGATACGGGACGATAGCAGGGCAGAGGATGCATATGGAAAATGGCTAGAGGAAATATCTAGTATTTCTTGATATTTACATTAAGATTGTAGAGAAAGTAAAATGGTTGATTGTAATGATATAAGTATTGTAAATGAACTGTTGAAAATTAAAATTTTGTTTGGCATTTTATACATATGTATATCTTTAAAATAAGGTTTTTATTATGGTTGCATGAAGAAAACAAAGTGTTGTTCTTAAGAAAGTTTAAAACTCAATCTTATAGTGAGCGAATGTCTTTATTGTTAACCTTTATGAAGGATGGTTTGGGCTGAGTTCATGGGTTCCCGGGGTTTGGCTCGTGACAAATGGTATCAGAGAGCTAGGTTCGAATACCTAGGAGCCGTGGGAAGTTAGGGTGACCCATATATGAGACTTGTTTGATGAGATTAGGCATCACTACACGACTTGAATTATGTGCTTGCATTGGTTTACGGTTGAATTATTTTACGTATGTTATGTGTTTATATGAGCATAGAGGATGAGTCTTGGGGTGATGTGGCAGGCTAATTGGCGTCCGATCAACTATTTTGGGGTTCAAAATAGAAAAGCATTTAGCCGACGTTCTTTCTATGAGAAATCTAAATTAGTTGCCTGGTTTGTCGCGTGACTTTGAGGCTTTCCCTAAGTATGTGCATATGTGTTCATATGATGTGACTAGGTGGCGGGTATTGTGTAGCTTGGTTTTAGAAGGTTAAGTTGAGTTTAACTGAGTTGAAAGTTGTGATATGCTCGTTCTAGGAGTTATGCCTGTGGGGTTAGGATGAGTTGTGGCCCGAATGGTGGCATAGGTTGTAGGAGTGTGACCCAGTGGTCAATGATTGTGGTGGGTGTAAACCATCGAGATGAGCATTGATTGCATGGAGTGTGTTGTATCCATGACAGTTGGGGTGACTATAGTAGTTGCCTGTTGGGTGTTGTACTTCCAGTAGCTTGATGAATGAGTGTGATATGGTGTTTGAAACCTCTTAGAGGTTATTTGTTATGGTTTGATATGAGGAGTGGTTTTTGGCGTGTTGTAGATTATGTACAGGAGCTGTGTTATGTCTTAAGCCATGCTATGTCATGAGCCATGTGCCCCGAGATTGGGTATGGACGGGAGCATAATGGATGGGAGCATAGTTGACAGGAGCTTAATAATCTTCAGCCTAAGATGTGTTAGAAAGTCTGAGCTTAGACTTTGTTTTGGGTGTCCCTTACTCTGTAAGGTGTTATTGCTTGCTATAGTGATGCCAGATAGTATGTGGGTTGGAGATGTTGTTGACGAATAGATTCTCAAGTGATATACATGTATGTATGAAGAGATGTGTAGTGGTGACGGTTGTGATGTGGTGAATGAAGATCCGAGTTTGCCCAAAAAGTCTCATGGAGAAAGGTTTTGTGGCTAGGATTGCTGTTTTCAAGATAAGGAAACTGTGTGGGATTCATAGTGTTTGGTTAGAATGTGAATGTGAGTGTACAAGGCTTTATAGGACAGGTGATGGATATTATTGGTGTAACTAACTCGGTCCTTTTAGGACAACGTGTTGATAACTAGAGATCCCTTAAGAGGATGATGACAGTGGTCTATATTTGGCTTAAGGCCTAGATGTGGTGTTGTGTTGCCCTTAGGGGGTGAGTGATAGGGTGGTGCCTTTAGTTTAGAGTTGGTTAGCGAGGTTCATTTGTTCGTGTAGTGTGTAATTGCTTTCATGTTTGGATAGCTATGTGCCGGTGGTACTAGTAAAGTGGCATAAGAGACATGAGTTACAGGTTAAATATTATATATTTCGATGGGTGTACCAGAGCTGTGAGCTTGAGACTATGACGTGGCTTCACCTACCTATTTGGTTGTTACCTACCTTTTGGGAATCGAGTTGGGATGATGCGACCCCATGAGGAGGTGCTCTAAAGTGATAAGAGTATATGTGGCGCTGTGCCTTGGTGGATAAACAAAGAAGGTCTTGTGGACGTGTGGGATGTGTCGTTGGGATGTGAAGGAGGGAACAATAGCTAAAATGTGTGAGTGAAGATTTGAGTGTGAGGATCTGGTGTAATGAGGAATATACTCATGGTAGATGATGGCCGATAATGTTTGTATTGAGATGCCTGATATCTTCACAAGGAATTGTGGTTTTCCTAGCTGGAGAAGTGTTATTAATTGACTAGTGAGAATGTTCTTCTTTGGTGGAAATTAAACGTTAGGATCGTATGAGTGTGAGTCTGTTTGCTTTACCTTGGAGACCCAAGTGTTTGCGTGGTGTTTCTGGAAATGTAATTCGATTTGTACGGAATGTCGATAGCTTTAATTCTTAATGAGAGAGATCTCAAGGGAATTCAGTGATTGAGTTGTGTATGTGGTGAAATCCTCGAGTATTAGTTTTGTGGGATCCCTACGAGAATGTAGGTCCGTGATTTGGTCGTTATCCTCGTGATTAGGAGATCATGATTGGGTACCATGCTGGGTGCATGAGGAAGGGACCGTAGAAAGGTTTGATGGTGTGGTTAGTCTAGTGCCGAGATGGTGTCTCCTGAGTGGGATATGTTTGGAGGTTGTTTCCATTCGACCTTAGGTTTAGAGGTGAGTATATCATTTACCTATGGGAATGAAGTGTGGAGTAAAGAGGTGCTGTAGTGTATCGTGTGGTTAGAATGGCCCAGGACGATGGGTGAGAAAACTTTGGGTGAGATGTTTGCGACAGATATGTGCCCGGGGAGCGAATGTGCGGGAGGTATCTGCATAGTCATGGGAGTTACTCATAATTTTGGATAAAAGGTCTCAAGATTGGGTTTCCTTTGTTAGTGCCGTGCGCTTTCTATGTAAGTTGCTTGGACAGTGAGCCTGAGGCTGTAGCGTGGCTATAATGGGAGTTAGGATAATGAAGCATAACCTTGTGAAGTGAAGTCCTGGCACAACGGGGTGTGTTATATGAAGTATGAGGATTAATGGAGTTTGTGTGTGTACGAATAAGGTCTAAGAGTTGAAAGCTTAGTATAGTGGGTGATCTGGGTATTATGATCGGGATCGACGGTAGCTGTATAACTATGGTTGATGCGGCCTCAAGGTAAGATTTACATGGTTCTTTGGGGGGCCAAGTGTTGATGGGTACTGAGAGTACATTGAGGTAAGATTTCTGGTTGGCCGTTTCTTTCTCAGGAAGAAGATACGATTATCTTGCGAACAGTTGTGATGTGCGGACTGTTCCACCTTGGTTAGGTGTCACTATCGAGATTGTTCGTTAGTTCTTAGTTCGGTTGTTTTAGTGAGATGGGAGTCTCCGAGGATTAGTATTCGTGTTGTGATCCATAAGCTGTGCCTAGGGAATGGGAAACTATCTGGATCAAGTGACTAAAGAACTTAGTTCCTTGTGAGTTTTCTGAATGGAGTTTGTTTGCTCTACCGTGTAAGTGTAAGTGTAAGTGTGTGGGGTTGTGTTCCCTATGAGATGAGGTTTGTAAACCAGGAATATTTATCCTTATTGACAAGAGCGTTAGTATTGAGGCTTAGAGTCTTCTCTACAATGAGTAACATAGGATTGTTAACCGTTGTGTGTAATTTGTTCTGGGTGATGTAGGGTATGGTTGCACCTTTGTTCTTAGGGGAATAAAAAGTTTGTTGGAACCTTGCGGCAGGGGTATTCACGTAGCAGGTTTATGATGAATTTTTGTGAATTTGTGTTTGTGTTTGTTTGGGGCTTGAACTACTTAGAGTTCTTAGAGTCGAGGAGTAGTCGTCGACTGTGGCGAGTATTGTATTTTGAACGTAACCATATGTTCGAATTGTGGCCCCGAGAGTTTGATAAGATATGAGTTAGGAAGGAGTCGATGTTTGATAAGCCTTGGTTGGTAGAGCCTATCAAAACTAGCGTGATGGTTTGGTTTGGTTTGGGGACGTAGTGGCCGTGATGAGCTCTATATAAAAAGAAGTTACTATGTGTAAGAGGTAAGTTTTGGTTGGCTACTTGACGAATAAGACATGAGCTTGAGTACCTATTGTGGGTTCAGAGAACCGATATATATGTTATGAGTTTGAGATTGATGTCGGATGACAGTAATCATGCTTGCTTTGAAGTTGATTTGTAGATTTAGAATTAGTGATTTGAGAGTGAGAAGTTTAGTCGTGTAGTAATGTGCTATTATGCGAGAGATATGATTAGGTCTAAGTGGGTTAGTAGACACCTGTGAGATGTTATATCTGCTTGTGATTTTACAGTTGTGATGCCGAGTTTGTTTTTGATTATGAGATGTCTTGTCTCGGACGATGGTATGGCACCTAGTATTCCTCTAGGGTGAGAATTGTGGTTCATGACGGAGGATTAAATAGAGGACGAAGGTTTAGATGACGTACATTCTTTTATATTTCAGGTGAAGTAAGTGAGTTTTTCTCTTGGAGTGAGTGTTTGTTCTGTTGCTCGTGGATGAGCATTTTGTCAGCTTCAGTGATGGCGTTGTCAGCATCAACACCATAGCAATGTGGTATCAAGTGGGTGGTCATCAGTTGATCGTTAGAACAAGAGTTGGGTTTTGGTGTGAAAAGTGTGATTTCATGAGTTCGGTGAGAGTTGTGTATCGAAGTTTTGGTAATGGGAGTTGGATCTTGATCTGAAATTTTAAGGATGACAGTAGTATCAGTGGAGACTTTGCGGTGGTGTTCGGCTTGAGATCCAGTGTTGAATTTCGGGGATAAAATTCCTTAAAGGGTGGAAGAGTTGTGAGGCTCCGACCCGTTTTATTTTAGAAATGATTAAGTGTTGATGGGAGTAAGAATTAAAACTTGAGATTGGTGATATTTTGAGCTTGGATACACAAGAAAGATATGCTAAAGGAAGAATATGGGGCACTAAAGGATGTTCGGACAAAAATATGTGAAAAGTGTGTAAAGGAAAGTGAGATACCTTCAGTAAATTGGCCATAACGTTTTGTACAAAATGGATCCTGGTATGAGGTTTGAACCATTGGAAAGTAGATTTTTGGGGCTTCAGTTTGAGTATAAGAATGACCCTATTTGGAGTTCGGATGAGGGAGATATGTTTGTTCAAAGTTGAACAAACAGCGCAGTCGTAGAGATCGATCGAGCAGTCTCAAGACCAATCGATCGGTTTATGTCGGGCAGAGACTATAAATCTCTATTTTTGGGTTAGTTTTTTCATTTTCTCCTCTCTCTTCTCTCTCTAAAGCTTAGGAGTGATCTAGGGTTTAGCTTTTGGAGGTTCTTAAGGATTTCTATGTTCTTCGGGGGTGGAGATCTTACTGTTTCCTTGCTCGAGCTACCATATGAGAGTGCGGATGTTCGTGGAAAGCTCCTCCGTAGCCGCTTATGTTGGGTTTTGATGGATTGGAACTCGCTAGAGGTTTGAATCTTGATGGTAGGACGTCTTTGCGGTAGGATCTAGACTATCTTTTGTGCTTTGTTGTGGTTTGTGTTGAACTTTTTATTATTCGAGTAAACACTAGCTTGAGAGGTATATAAAATTGACTTGAGTTGGGTTTTTGAGAAAATTGGAGTGTAAGAATTCTATGTAAAGCATTTAGAATGCAAGCATTTCATGAAAAAACGAACAAAATTGGGGAGTTCGAGTTTTGTTATATTGAAAGTAATTTGATACAAAATGAACAAAGGTTGGAATGCTAACTAACTTTACAGATTGTAGAGTGAGTTGAGGAAACATGAAATTTTGGGACAATTGGGGGTTTTGTTTTTCGGTAGTTAAGTGGGGAAGAGGGGATAGGAACCCTAGGGTTCGAACCCTGGGGCAAGCAGGGCAAAGCAACTGCTCTGGCCGTTGAGCTGCGCCACCACTTAATAATTGGGGTTTTCAAGAAATGGTTAATCATGGTTTAAAGAGTTTACTGTAGAAAATGGTTTTCGGCTGAATTTCTTCTGCTTTATATAAATTCTTGTGCCCCGAAGGAGGTTTTGGAATGATTCTTCCTTCTTTTTAAAGGGTTTTTCTTTGCCTAAAATGTTTTGAAAAGTACTTAAAAATATTTTAAATGTTGAAAATCAAGTTTTAGCTTGAAAAAGGACTTGGAGCAGGATGGATCGATAGACCGATTGATCGGTCTATTGAGCGGTCCTTTGAGGCTTTCAATTCTCTTGGGCAGGCAAGAAACCAATCGATCGGTCTAGCTATTTTCAAAACATTTGGTGTTTTGTTCAAAGGTTTGGCTCTTGGGAAATTTGGAATATCCTTTTAAGCTAATTAAACCTCGGTTGGACGTATTTGAAATGGAAAAAAAAATTGAATTCGTTTCTTTTTTTTTTATTTTTAAATCAGGTTGATTAAAAGAAAGCTTTTGTGGGTTTTGAATTGTAAAAGTGGGTAAGTGAGGATTGGGTTTTGGCATGGTTATCATTTAAAATATCTAGTGTTGGGAAGAGAAATGGATTTCAAACTTATCTACATATGCCTACGATGGGTGCATGCCTTTTTTCTTTAAATGATGTGATTGCTATGAAACTACTTTTTGGATACTTTTTGAAGTCGGTAAATGAAACGTGAATTCTATGACATTATGTACTTGAAGTTATGATGCATATGGCATGAAAAAAAACTTGAATGCTCAAACGGAATTTGATGTTAAAAAAATGAAAAATGAAATGGGAAATTTGATATGGGCATCAAATGATAATGTGTGAAAATGATTGGGAGAGGAACCAGTTGTGGGTTGGACTCCCAGATTTGTGACATTGAACGTTATGAGTGAATTATGAATCGTAAGGATGGATGCGAATTAAGTTGGGCTGGCGGCTTCGTGGTGAAAGATCGAAAACTTGCCCAAGATGGGGATCACATGCCTACGGGTTAGCCGCTGAAATGTGATGTTACGTCGTGGTGAGTTATAGAGCTATCTATTACCCAATGGCTTCGCGTAGCCTATTGGGAATTAATAGGGAGGGGTTCCTATAAGCTGCACTCGATGCCGGTTCATTATTGTGATATAATTTTGTGATAAACCGGGTAATAAAAATGTGATACGATTTTTGTGAAAAATAGGGTGATGAGATAATAATATGAATAAATTGGTATATGTGAGTGTGTGCATGGGAATAAATAACAAATTGGTGAAACTTGCATTTTTTTATGGTTGCTCCCATTACACCTCACAAATCATGATTAGCATTAGAGTTAGTCTTTATCTTACAAGTTTCGGCTCATGTATATACACAAAAACCATTTTAGGTTTCGAGGGTACGGGGCGATAGCAGGGCAGAGGATGCATATAGAAAAGGCTTGAGGAAAGATATAGTATTTCTTGGTATTAACATTAAGATTGTATAGAAAGTGAAATGGATAATTGTAGTGATATAAGTATTGTAAATGAACTGTTGAAAATTAAAATTTTGTTTGGCATTTGATATATATGTGTATCTTTAGAATAAGGTTTTTATTATGGTTGCATGAAGAAAACAAAGTGTTGTTCTTAAGAATGTTTAAAACTCAATCTTATAATGAACGAAAGTCTTTGTTGATAACCTTTATGCAGGACGGTTTGGGTTGAGTTCACGGGTTTCTGGGGTTTGGGTCGTGACAATATGAAGACGCAAAAGTTTGAGGATGGATTAAAACCTGAGATATGAAAATTGATTAGACCTCCATGGTTGCCGACTTACGCGGATGTTGTAGACTGAGCAATGTTAGTAGAATAGGAGGCTAACAGAAGTAGGATGTTTTTTGAGAAGCGAAAACGATTAGCTGCAGGAACGGGGAGTTTAAAAAGAGAGACATATTCAGAGGAACTGTTTGAGTCTTTTAACGGGCAATGCTAGGAATGAAAATTTGACCTAGACTCTTGGAATAGGAAGTGTAAGGAGACCACCCGGATACAAGGAAATAATAATTATCAGAGACAAGGTAAAATATTTGCACTAGTTCCTGGTGATCCCCGAAACATGGATGAAGTTGTTGCAAGTAATTTATTCATTTATTCCTTACCTGCTTATGTGTTGTTGGATTCTGGTTCCACTTAATCTTTTATATCTTCTGAATTTGCTAAAAAGTTACCAAAAACTCCGGAACCCTTAGGATATGACTTACTAGTATATCAACCTTTTAGCCAGGGAGTAGTTTGTTCAGCGGTGTATAAGAATTGTGAAGTAATTCTTAACGATGTGAAATTGTCAGTTGATCTGATTCTTATTAGGATGGGACACTTTAATGCTATCCTGGGTATGGATTAGCTTACCTCTCACCATGCTACTATAAATTGTGCGACCAAATGAGTTAATTGTTGTTCCCCACAAGGAGAGTTTTGTTTTAAGGGATTAAGGGTTTCCTCACCTTTTCTTTTTATATCGGTGACTCAAGCTCGTAAACTTCTTCAAAAAGGTTATCAAGGATATCTTTGCTGCTTGACACAAGATACACCTAAAAGTCCAAGTTTATCCGAAATCCTAGTGATTTGTGAGTTCCCTGAAATTTTTTTTGAATAGTTACCTGGTATGCCCGTATATCAAGAAATCAAATTTTCTATTGATATTATTCATGGAACCCAACCCATTTCCAAGACCTCGTATCATATGGCCCCGGCAAAATTGAAAGAACTGAAGGCACAATTGTAGGAGTTGCTAGATAAAGGTTTCATTAGACCTAGTATGTCTCCTTAGGTGCTCCGGTGCTGTTCATGAAAAAGAAACATAGAACTATGAGATTGTGCATTGATTATCTGGAGTTGAATAAAGTTACTATTAAGAATAGGTATCCCTTACCACAGATCGACGACTTATTTGATCAATTGCAAGGGGCGAGTGTTTTCTCTAAAATTGATCTTCGGTCCTACTATCCTCAGTTAAAAGTAAAAAAAGAAGATATCGAGAAGATAATATTCAGGACGCGTTATGGACATTATGAATTCTTAGTTATGCCTTTCGGAGTGACGAATGCACCAGCTGCTTTCATGGATCTAATGAATCGGGTTTTCAAACAATTCCTAGATGAGTTTGTGATTGTGGTCATCGATAATATTTTGGTTCATTCGAGAAGTGAAGAAGATCATGTAAATCATTTACGAAAAGTGTTGCAGATATTGAAAGACCAGAAGTTATATGCGAAGTTGAAGAAATGCGAGTTTTAGCTTAAAGAAGTAATAATTTTAGGATATGTGGTTTGAAATAAAGGTATTTTTGTAGACCCTCAAAAGATCTCAGCAGTTATAGATTGCCCTACGCCTACGACAGTAATGGAAGTAAGAAGTTTTCTAGGACTGGCTGGATATTATCATAGATTTGTGCAAGATTTTTAAAAGATTATCGTACCTTTAATAGAACTGACTAGGAAAGGAGAACCTTTTGTGTGGAATGAAAGACGAGAAGAAAGTTTTCAAGAGTTGAAACGAAGATTTACAACAGCCCCTATTCTTGCTCTACTAAAAGGTACAAAAGGATTTTCAATCTATAGTGATGCATCACGACAAGGACTAGGATGTGTACTTATGCAAAATGGTAGAGTCATTGTTTACGCCTCTCGATAACTAAAATCCCATGAAAAGAACTACTCAATGCATGATTTGGAGTTAGCAGCAATAAGTTATCTTTGCGCTCAAGATTTGGCATCATTACCTTTATGGAGTTCCTTACGACGTCTTTACGGACCACAAAAGTTTGAAATATATCTTCTATCAAAAATAATTGAACCTAAGGCAATGATGTTGGTTAGAATTGATGAAAGATTACGATATCAATATTCAGTATTATCCAGGTAAAGCAAATATTGTTGCGGACGCGTTAAGTTGAAATGCAATCAGAACTCTAAACTTTATGGTAGCTCAACATTTTTCGTCACTTGAAGACACAGAGCTGCAGTCTGAGCTAAATATAATCACAGGAGATGCTAGATCATTATGTACAGCAATTACCATTCAATCGGTGATCTTAGAAGAGGTGAAGCGTCGACAATAAGAGGATCCTAAATTGAAGACAATATATGAGCGAGTTAGGGTAACCCCAGATTCAGACTTTTAAACCTCAGATGGTGCGCTGAAATTTCGAAATCAAGTGTGCATTCCCAACATATCCGACGTCAAGCTACAAATTCTAGATGGAAGTCACAATTTGGAGTTTGCGATACACCTAGGATTAATGAAGATGTACAAAGATTTATGTAAAGTGTACTGGTGGATGGGAATGAAGATGGAAATGGAAGACTACGTCAGCAAATGTTTGTATTGTCAACAAATTAAGGCGGAACGACGAAAACCTACTGGTCTTCTGCAACCTTTATCAATTTTAGAATGAAAATAGGAGCACATTACAATGGATTTCGTTGTTGGTTTGCCTCGAACATGTGAGACCCTAACCCGTTTTCTTTTTTCGGCGTTTTCGGACGCGCGTTATGTGTTTTCATTGCAGCATTTTTTACTGCTTTTGATGCATGATCGGGCTTAGATATGCATGCGGGGTAGGTTCCCGGGGTTGTGGGCAGATGTGGCTCGTTTCTCGAAAAATTTCAAAAAAGAAAGATATTTTGTAGATCTATAAATATCTGGAGTTAGATATTTTCATAAAGATATTTTTCAAAACTTCTCTAGCAAGTTTTTCGTTTTCTCTTTGCCTTCTCTCTAAGTTCTCGGGGGTTTAGAGCTCGGTTCTCAGCAATCCAACAGCAGATCCTTGCTATTGGCGCGGTGGGCTACGAAACCATCCGGTCAGATTTCAATTTCGCCGAAGCTCGATTTTGCACGTGGTTCGAAGCGTCGAGTTTTGAACTCACCAAAGTAGGATTCTTGACCCTACTGCTGTATAAGGGTGCTATGGGTAAATGTAGGTGTTTTCCATGAGTAGATTGCTATAGATCTGCGTTTATTTCAAAGTTGAGTTTTTGGGTTGTAAGCTCATTTTCGGCGATTTGTGTGGATGGAATTGGGTGTCGGGAGTTTCTTTCGAGGTCTTGGTGTTAGGCCTAGATGTGTGGATGTTCTCGGATGTTGGTTTGGAGTTCGGAGGCTTCGAATCAGGGTTTTGATGTAAAAACCGATAGCTCGAAAACGATTTCTGCCATGGTTCGGTCGGTTGAACCATGGGGTTCGATCGACTAAAGTTTGGATCTTGGGTTCGGTCGACTGAACTGGGGGGTTCAGTCGACTGAACTGTGTGTTTTGGCGTTTTGTGATTTTCCAGTAGGGTGTTCGGTCGGCTGGAGATGGGGTTTGGTCGATTGAACCTCTGGGCTGTTGGTTTATGGTTTTGGGTTGGTTCCTTGGTTTTCGATTGGTGTCCTATGGTATTCAATCGATTAATTATGGGAATTACTTGATTTAAATACCTGTGGATTCCTTTTGGGGTTTGGTTGGTTGTGTGGTGGTTGCAGAGGTCGTGCTGTGGCCTCGGGTGTGCGTTTGAGTGTCGCCCTCGTGGGTGATGTGCATGGTAGATGCTGATACACGGCTAGGTGCGTGGTTTGCTGTTGGGTTTGTGTTGGCGCGGGTGAGCATCGTTGGTCTGTGGTGATTGTGTTGGGAGTGTTTGGGCCAGTGGTGGTCGTGTGGGTTGTCCCGTGAGTGGATGTCAGTTTGTTTCTGCGGGTGGCGTCGTGATGTGTTGTTATACATGGTTATGTGCATATTTATAACTGTTTATTTATGTACAGAATACGTAAGTGGATTACGTGGTTGTGATATCAATCATTATCTGTAATGTGGTTTATGCTTTAAAACTTAGAGTTTTATAGGCATGTGACGTGGTTTGTGGAACGTCGTGTTGATACATGATTATATACTTTAAATCCTGGTTTAGGTTTGCATGTGTATGAAATGGATTAGATGACTCTGTGATCCAGTAGATGTAAATCCGGGTTGATGATGCACGTGTACGTGTGTGGTGTATGAGGTAGGCTGCAAAAGCAAGTGTATGAGGTAGGCTGTGAAAATCGGTGTATGAGGTAGGCTGCGAAAGCCGGTGTGTGTGCGATATCTGACGGATTGAAACGAGATCCTGATGAGGCACGGGTGTGTGTGTGTGTGTGTGTGTGCGATATTTGAAGGCTAAAACGAGGTCCTGAAGAGGCACGTGTTCATGGATTGCATGTATTGCATTTTGGGACGGATAGACCAAATTTCTTAAAAACTGTATTATCGGCCTACGGGAGTAGAAATACTGTATTAACGGCCTACGGGAGTCGTGATACTCGAATCGTTTTCAAGGCTCTAATGAGTCGACAAGTGGCTTTTATCCTCACTTTCCCATTGCATGTGAAATATTATTTTCTGGCTCTGGTGAGTCGTGATCTAAAACGATTTTAAACTATTTTTAATGGCATGAAAGAGAGTCAAAAACTAAACTTCGTTTATTGAGCATGTTTAGCTTATACTGCATGTGTTGTTTAGAATTTGCTGATCTTTGGCTCACGGTGTGGGATTTGCTTTTCTTCAGATACCGGTCACGGAGATTGATCTGCAGGTGCTGGAAAGGTGGAAGAGCTATAGTCTTTCCTTTTTGTTCTTTTGTTATATGTATGTTATAGCATGTTTTACGGGCGTTGGAGCCGTGCACTGTTGCCGTTTCGCGTTTATATACAATACACGTATGGTTTAAATTGAGAGTATATTCTCGGGTTAGGTATCGTGTATGGTTGTTTATGGGTGTTTCGCGTGGCCCGGAGTTTTGGGCGTGACAGAACAACTAAAAACCATAACTCTATTTGGATCATTGTTGATAGGCTTACCAAAACTGCACATTTCATACCTGTCAGGACTATACACATGATTGATCAGTTAGCAAAGTTATACGTTCGATAGATAGTATGTTTACATGGAGTTCCAATGTTCATTGTTTCTGATCATGATCCGAGATTCGTTTCACATTTTTGGAATAGTTTTCAGAAGGCAATGGGAACCAACATACACCTTAGTATAGCATTTCATCCACAAACTAATGGACAGTCAAAACGAACCATTTAGATGCTAGAAGATATGTTGCGAGCCTGTAGTATGGATTTTCAGGGCAGTTGGGATGAGCATTTACCTCTTATTGAATTTACATATAACAATAGTTTTCAAGCTAGTATAGAAATGGCTTCTTTTGAAGTACTCTATGGGCGTAGATGCAGAACTCCCACTTGCTGGACAAAGACAGAAGGAGAACGTCTTACCGAGCCAAAACTTGTTCAAGAAACAACCGAAAAAGTTCGTTTAGTACGAGAGTGCCTTAAGACTGCATAGAATCGTCAAAAGAGTTGCACCAATGAAAATCGACAAGAGTTGTAGTTTCAAGAAGGTGACAAAGTATTTCTGAAGATATCCCCGATGAAAGGTGTTATTCGATTCGGACGAAAAAGAAAGTTAAATTCTCGTTATATTGGTCCATTTGAAATTCTTGAGATAGTAGGGCCCATGGCATATCGATTAGCTCTACCGTCGGAGTTAGCTCAGATTCATGATGTTTTCACGTCTCTATGTTATGAAGATATATTGCTGATCCTTCCCTCATTCTAAATCAACCACTAGTAAGCATATATCGAGATTTAAGTTATGAAGAACGACTTGTACATATACTGGATCGTCAAGAAAGGAGATTATGTAATAAAATTATACAACTCGTTAAAGTCTGGTGGGAAAATCATTCAGAGGGAGAAGGGATGTGGAAGAAAGAAGATGATAGAAGGACTAAGTATTCCAAGTTTTCCGAGTAAGGTACGATTTTCTCTACCCGACTTGTGTCAAGTTTAGAGGATCAAACTTCCAAAGGGGGAGAATGTAAAATCCAGTTCCTGAATTACGATAGAAAAATAAAAATAATTAGCCGAAATTCTCAAAATATAATTCCTGACAAAATCTTATAAATAAAAATTTATCAAAAAATTTTAATAAAATTCGTTAAAATTCGAAAAACGTGAAAATTAAAAACTTATAGTTACGAACATATTATTAAAATTCTAACAATGTGAAAATTTAAGGATTGATATTAAAATTTTTTATTAAATTTTGCAAATTTTTTTGAATATAAAATTTTAGATCGAAAATTTTAAAATGATACAAAATACCACGAGAAACTGACACATGTCGCCAAGTGTTAGTTCAGCGTGCTGACTCATATACCGCCGTTATATAAATAGGAATCATATACGACCAACATATAAATATTGGTTGCCGCCAAGAGTATATATATTTATATATATAATATAAATTAAACACCCACACAGCGCCTTCCTGCAATGCCAAATCGAGACCACGCTCAACGCCGTTGGAGCCACCACCGCTGTCGCCTGACGCTGCCATTCATGACCGTCGCCACCGCCGGTGACCCCCTCGCTGTTCTTCGCCGCCGTCATCTACAATTTTGGGGAGACCCGATACATTTTTACTTTATGATTAATTATTTTATAATTAAATAGTCGAAATTGATTTCTAAATAATTTTGTATGCGGTTGGCATAGGTAGAGATCCTGAATATTAATCGATAATTAATTCTGTGACATTAGAAAATTTTAATTGACGTTATTCGAAGTTAATTTAAAATTAGAATGGAGAATAAATTAAAATGGTTCTTTGAGGATTTAATGAATAAATTTATGTATATGTAATTGTTTTAAGGTAAAAATATCTAGAATATATAAGAAAGAGAATGGAAAACCTGAGAGTTTTTAAAATTTTTTTGAAGTATTGCTGAGGCTTTTAATTTTAAATGCTTTTCCCCCTAATACATTTTGTGCCTTGAGTGTAGAATTTTCTAGAGTTTGGAAGAAGGGAAGACAAAAGAATTAAAAGTTTCCAAACAGCGCATTGAGCCGTCATGGAACTAAAATTGAAGATGGTCAAACATGCTAGGGTTTCAAAAATTGCAATTTTTGGCTTTGAGAGGTAGGATACTGACTATTCTTGAGATATTATTATTGATATGAGTTGATTTTATATTAATATCATGAAATTATAAAATTTGAGGGGTCCCATCAAAACCCTAGGTCAAATTCTGAGGTGTGTGATTGAATTTCATGATTCGTTGAAATTAGAGTAATTAATGAGTTAATTAACCTTTGTAACCTACTCATTGGTAAGTATGAGTTAGAATGTTGATTTAATTCGAATATTCAGAAGTCCCATAGATGAAAAACTTGAATTGTTGTGTGTTGGTTTGGAGCAAGGTGATGATAGGATGAAATTTGGATGTGTAATTAATTGTTTAGATATTGTACTTGGAGATTTGGGGAGTTAGAGTTAATTTTATTGTTGGATCTACAGATTGGAGAAAATTGGGTAAAACTTTAACGTAAACCTTGGATTGTGGTTTGATTTTATGTTAGTTAAGTACGGACATGGAATTGAAATAGGTATAACTAAATTGAAATATGTAACTTGAAACTTATTGGATGGGTTTAGAACATGTTAATGTAGGATTTAGACTAGTTTTGGTGCTTTACAATAATTTGTGCTGCTTTTGTTTAGTAATTACATGGAACCCAAGAATAGTAAGAGATTGATCTAAAACCTAAATAATTATGAGTTGTATGGTATGGATTCACATTCTTCTATTGATTTTGAGAAATTGGGACATGTGGTGGAGGTTATGGCTATGTAACCTATTAATAGGTGATTTAAAGAGTTGAATACCATAAATTAGCTCATAAACTCACTCAATCTCATTAAGCTTTAGTGTAATTAACCTAGTTTCATGAAATTTAGATAAGGTGTTGGTACATGGAGTTAGTATTGATGCGATTAACCCATATAAATTTTAAGTTGGCAATTGAAGATTTAGATCTTAACTAGTTAATAAAATTTGGGAGAATTGTGAAAAAAAAAAAAAGAACCCTTACTTCTTGCTTGACAAATAAAAATTTTACATAGATTGTTGGATTGATTAATTTGATATATGGAGTTTGATTTTTCATGTGAAGTTGGAATATTTAAGTAGTAATTTAATCCTTGGGACATGATGTTGTGATGAATTATTGCTCAATATATTAAATTCTTACACTGTGAGAGCTTGATTAGTGACCCAGATTAAATTCATAAGTACATAGTTGCTTAACTAAATGAGATAATAAAATTTGCCGGTTTAACCATTGGACACTAACTTATAATTTAATGGAGAAACTTAAGAGGATAAAGGAAATTCTTACTAAATTTATGGCCTATAAATTTGATTTCGAGAAAAATGGATTTGGTTTTGTTTTATGTATAGTTGGATAAGAAGTTAAATGTGAAAACTTGCGAATAAGTGTGTGGGTCTTGTGATAGAATGAACTACGAATTTATACTTGACTTTATAATAATAGGAAGATGATTTGAAGATTGAATAATGATAAGACCTTATTGGATGAATGTGAAACTTGATTTGAGTAAAAATAAGTTAAATATTATGTTTGTGTTGAACTTATTTTATTAAGTGATAATAAGGGGGAAAAGAAATCTAAAAGTTAAATTGTGAAATTTGGATACTAATAAAATAAGTAAAGCTTTGGAACTTTCTGTCATGGTGATTGGTGATCAAATACTAGAATACGTCTTTTCTTTAAAAACTTAGACATGAAACCATGTTCTAAAATATGAATTGGTGAATGAGTTTGTTAGTGTTAGATTATTGAAGTGTAATTGGAGCCACATCATTTATTAGCTTGTGATTTATAAGCTATGTTGATATCTAATAAGAAGACTTGAAAAATTATGGAATGATTAACAGCATTAAGTATTGTGATTGAAACTTCGAGTAAAATGAGGCAAATTAAAGTTAAATATAGATGAGAAACTATGATGAACTTATATTTGAGAAATTTCATGTAAAGCGAAAAATGAAAACTAAATGTCGAATCATTAAGCGGAATACTTATATAAGTTGTGCTTAATGATGGTATAAAGATACTATGATTCTGAAATTGGATTAGGGAGGGAAACCAATTTTTGGGTTAAACTCCCAGTTTGTTAAAAAGATAATGATATGATAAATTGAATATGGAACCAACAATTGTGATTGATCTGATAAGTTGGGCTTGACTAACTCTACTGTGAAAGATAAAAAATTTATGCAAGTTGGGTGCCCTACCCATCGGATTAGCCCCCAAAAAGGTGTGCATGGGTTGCCTACCTGTCGGTGTTCCTCAGGAAAATCAAAAAAAGTGGTTGTCGTTGTGACACCCTGTTCCCCGGGCATGTCGTGACATATGTAACTATAAATAAGGGACATATTCTTGCCGAATATTCATAAATACATAAGGTAACTATTACATCATTAACCGTTCAGAGTTTGTTCAAAATACTTAATAAGTACGGTCATTTAGAAAGCTTAACAAAAGTTACATCTTGTCCGTGGAAAACTAAACAAAAAGATCAAAAGTAATATCCTATGTCTTCAAACTGCGTCGTTGGGATCAACCTGCTCCTGCAACTCTCCCACTTCTTCGAAGTCTCCTTCCGCAACGAATGCGCCTTCCTCGAACTGTTCTTCTTCACCTGTGGCATGAATGCCATGAGCCGGAGCCCAGAAGCAAATTTTCTAAACCGTCTAACAAACTCATGACAAGATATTCTACAATACATATCGTATAACACCCAATGCAAAGTTAAAGGATCAGAGATATAGGCAAGTTATCATTTTCAATAGGATGAGCACAAATAAGAACAGAAATGTGAGTGCGTGATGCAGATGAATGCAATGCAAAGGCCCAACCCCTAGTACGTCCAGAATAGTATCATGAATTCCACGCTAGAAATTACAGAGTAGACTTAATGGGATTTGACCGCTAACATTTTCTTGGCTGGTTACGAAAGGTAAATGCTCACCTTGGCTTCATGCTTCAGCCATTTTACTCAATGGCAACGACGTGGAGAAGCCAGTTTCATCCTTATTACAGCCCATCCATCCTTATTCCAAGTTCTCCAACTAGATTACTTGCGCACAAAACCTACCTTAAGTACAAGAATGATCCTTTGGCATCAACCCAAAGTTTAAATTACCGAAATAAAAGGCTAGTGATGAACTCATGGTGCCTTAACCCATTTTTCATAATAAACTCCTTTTTCATTATAGCAACTTCCCAAATCATTGGCAACCATGGGCGCCTTAGATTCGAAACCATAAGGATAATGATTTTCATATAACCCAACCCAATCGAAAGATACGAAGGGGACTTCAATAACCCAAGATGAATGGAAAAATGCCCATGATGTGCAATATGCCTCTCGTGTATAATTAATCATTGTATGGTATATAAACATGACATGGCACATGGTACAACTTACTAAAGTATTAAGTACAAGCATGTGAAGCGTAACCACAATTTAAGCAACATAGACTTGAACCATTGGCATGAGTTTATCTCATCAAAAGCATCATTTTCATTTACTAATTACTCACAAAGTTCATATAAGGTTCACACTCTCAAGCCTCATAAGTAACACACCATTCAAACACTTAGTCAATTTTAGGTACAAGTTTAATTGCTTGTTTTTAAGTTGCGATAGTGTTTCGAAGCACTTAGATATTGATTTAATTTTTGAAATTTTAACACCAATTAGATAAAAATATTTCCTATAACTTTCATATTTATCACCAAGGTCAGTTCTTAAAATAAAAAGGTCATTTATTTTATTTTAGTAAATATTCTTCAGCATTTTACAGAAAAATTCTTAGAAATTAGGCCTCTATTGGACACGGTTTTGGGGTATCATTTAAAGGAATATGGCTCTGATTAGTGGTGAGCTCTTAGTTCACGGTGTCCCCTACAAGTTTTATATTTTGTGCTAAGGCAAGTTATTTGGAAAACGTTTGAGATTTTGGTAAATTTATAAAAAAAGGTTCAGTCAGCCTAAAAGGGGTCTGCAGAGTATGTTTTTCATAGAGAATTCTCAAAACGTTTGGGGTATCATCTGAGGGTATTTTGAGCTGCTTATTGCTCAGTATTTATTTTAATATGTTAGCTACATTTTTCATGTTTACCATATTTGGATTTGCCTTCTAAAAAGTTAGGTTTTGGCCGTCACAAAAATGTGTGACAAAGAGGTCTGTCAGTCACTAAACCTTAACAATAACTTCGGGAAGGTTTTTTACCAATCAAAACTTCATATTTTTGGCTCAGTTTTGGTGGACAGAAATATAAACACGTTCTCGACAAGTTTTATGTTTTGATCTAAGCTCGATTCTCACTCTAATATAAGGTTTTTAGGTTTGCAACTCAGAGTGGTCAAGATCTGATACTCTTTGGAAAAAAATGAGATATCTTGAATTCTACCCAATGAAATCATTTCAAACCAATTTTGTATGAAAAAGACCTCAAAAATATAGATCTGGACATAAAAATCACTATAAGATCATTTTTTTACAATTATTTATGATGTTTTAGAGTTGGTGGCAGAAAGTGAGTCCAGAAAATTCGACTACTTAGGGTTTTGGTTGCTTAGCTTATGTTGTGTACATTTTTGACATGTTTTCTTTGCATGCATTTTATAAAATCACATAACTAGAACTCCAAAATGCACGCAAACCATAAAACTTAAAAACATACACTATTTGCATCTACAACGCCTTTTTTTTAAAAGTTATTCTTCATTTATTTTTCTTAGGGTTTGTTATAGAAATGGATTGAGGGGTATTTTGAGGAAGAATGTCAGATGGTTTAAGAGAGTTGCTTACCTCTTATGATGCTAAAAAGATTGAAGAAGAAGTGAACTTAGTTTCAATGATTCTCCTTTGATCATTTCCTCTTCCTTCTCTCTTCTTCTTTCCTTCTTCCCTTGAGAATACTTAGAAAACTTTTTGGTCTCCCTCACTCTCACTCTCAGCCGAAATATGAAGGAGAATGGGTACGGCTAAGCTCTTGTTTTTATAGAAAAAATTTGTAATGGAGTGTAATTATTGCTTTAATTTAAAATTTGAATTTTCTTGAACCCTCATTGGTTGCATAGAAGGTGGGAGGGGCTTGATGCTTACAAAATCAGTTTTGGGGCAGATATACATTCAGCTCTGCAGTGTTTGAGAGATTAAAAAGCTGATTGTGAATTAATTTGGGTTTTTAATTTGTATTTTGGTGCATTTTTATGTATATAAATATATAAAATATTAATTTTATATACCTAAACCTACTAAAACCTATTATATTAATGTATTTATAATTAATTTAGTCCTCCCATAATATATCATAATTTTGATGGTAATTAAATAAATAAGTATAGGTTTTTAAGTTAAATTAAGCTAGTTTGACTAGAATTGACTTTTTAACTTATTTATTGTGTAGATACTTTAAATAATTATTTGTTTATTTTTGTTGAGTTATATTATTATATTAGTATGTATATTACTTGTATAAAAAGTATTAGGTCAAAATAATACTTAATTCATACAAATTTTTTCTCATTTTTAAGCTTAAAAAGGCAAAAAGTAGCTTTTTGGGCACAAATTCCTAGGTGGCCTGCCATGCAAGGGAATTTTTGTTATTTTTGTTATTACTTTATATTTTATTAATTAATTGTGTATAAATATAAGATTTTGGGTGTTCATGTATTAAATTTTAGATTTTTGGGACTTTTTGTTGTACTAAGGGAAAAATGGTCATTTTACCCTAATTATGAAAATTTTTGATTTTTAAATATTTTATGTTATTTACTTAATTCAAGCTACTCCGAGACTTTCTTGAGTGCTAGGGCCTTGCCTCTGAGTATTTGGTCTCTTTTAGGATTTTCGGGTTAAAATTAGAGTTTTTGGTTACTTAAGGTTTTCCCTTGTTCATGTGGCGACTTAGGTTCTTATCATCTATTCGTCACTAATATTAGGATTTGAGTCGAGTTATTGCAGCTGTGGTGAATTATAGAGCTATCTATTATCCAACGGCTTCGCGTAGCTTGTTGGGGGAATAGGGAATGGATTCTATAAGTTGCACCCGATGTCAGTTTAGTATTTTAATTAATGAAATAAAAGTAAAATATGGATAAAGAATTAAAGAATGTGAAAGAAAGTAATGATTTTAATATGGATAAAAGGTGAATTAATAGTTGGGTAACTGATTAAGAGAAAATAAAGGTAAAAATAAGAATTAAAGAATGATAAAGAGAATGTGTAATAATGTGAGGAAAAGAAAAAAGAAATAATGAAAGTTTAATGGTTGAATAAGAAAGAGAAGTGACTTAATTAATAATAAGAGATGTGGTATATTGATAATAAGAGATGCAAAATAATAAATAAAAAAACTAAGTGGATGGGTTAGAAAATTTAAAGTTAATAAACTAAAATGAATTCATATTATCAAAAACAAATTCTATCAAATGGGTTATGAATGAATAAGAAGAACATGTAATGATAATAAAAGTGAGGAAGAACTTAAATTTTAAAAAAAAAGGTGAACCTATAATCTCAGGGGAAAGATGATGATGAGTTAAATGAAGGTGAGTAATGGCTTAAATGAATTGAGGTAACAATGTAAGGACCCGATCCCTTCTTTTTGAGGATTTATTTAAAACTTGTTTTCAGACCTCATGTGGAATTGGGAATAGTGCTAATTTTGTGAAAGAATTAAAATTTTTATCATGTAATGATGGATGATGAGGATCCTAGATTTAGTAGTGCATGGGAACATCGTTGTGAGGTGTTTGGCTTATGTTTCGGTTCAATTTTAACATCTTTGGTTCAGATCTTCACCTAGTGTTGACCGCTCGAACGAACAGGTGACCAAGAATCCAGTAAGTGGGGACCACTTGAGCAGTGGGACGGTCCGCTCGAGCGGACTGTCAGTGAGCAGCTTATAAGTGTGGGTTTGAACATTTCATTCTCATTCTTTCCCCTTTTCTCTCTCTAAAACTAGAACATATGAGCTAGGATTAGGTCTTGAAGATCAATGAGGCCTTCCTTGTCCCATTGAGGTAGATTTCTTACCGTTCCTCTAAGTGAGTAACCGTTGGAGAGTGTGGATATGCGTTATGAGCTTCTCCGTAGCCACGAGATTGGGGGTTTAAGGGTTTGGAGCTCGATTCATGGTGGTGGAATGTTTAAGAGGTAGGGTCTAAGACTAATTTTGATCACTGTATGTATATGAGTCGTATTTTCGTTGGATTTGCTTAAAAGCATGCAAAAACGTATGTTTTTGAAACCCTAGGTTTGTGAAAAATGTTTAAGCATGTTGTTTTTGGGTTTAAAACATGATTTGAGTGAAATGTACTTTGTGATTGTTGATTGAGATGATTTGATTTAAAAAAAAGAAAACAAGGGTTTAGTTTGAGTCAAATTCATGATAATTTGGGGGTTTTTGGATTGGAGATTCGTATGAAAAATTTGATTGAGTTTTTGGACAAATTGAGGTTATGTTAACCTAGTTGTGTATAAATTATATAAATTTACAAAGATGTATGAAAATGGTAGATGATGGGTTAGGAATTTTGTGTAAATTCGATGAATTATTTAATACGAACCATATGAGTTGTTAAATTTGGGGGTTTGACCCGTGTTATTCAAATAAATGAATCATGAGAACGTTTAATATGATCAAGGATCAAAAATCACATGATGATTAATTGGGGTTTAGATTAATTAAACCCGAATGTAATGTGAATGATAACCAAAGTGTGTGTTTAATGGTTTAACCCTAAGTATGTTGGGTATTAGCGAGAGGAACCATGTTTGGGTTGGACTCACGTTGATTTTGATGTAAATAATTTAATCAAGGTACCGTATGATTTGATTGGATAACTAAGTTGGGGCACGAGTTGCTCTTTGGTGAAAGATCGAAAATTTGCGCAATGTAAGGTAGGCCTTTCCTTTGAGTTAATTCCAGTAAAAGCATGCTTTTGGACGGCCCACCCATCGACGTTCTAAGAGAGACCAAATAATGTGTGCTCTCTGTGTCAAGCTATAGAATGGGTATTTATCCACTGGGTCTCTCGCGACCTGGTGGTGATAATTATGCCAAGGCTGTAGGCGCCGTCTGAGTTTTGGTACTTAATTAAATTAATAATTGGTTTGGGTTTGAAAAATCTTGGTTAATGATTGAGAGTAATTGAAAGTATGAGAACCATTAATGGAATTGGGTTTGCGAAATCTTAATTGAAGGATTGGAAATTGTGATAAAAGTGGAAGGTAATTGGGAATGTGAAACATCGAGCGGTTTGAAAATAACAAGGAAGTGAAAGGGGTAAAACTATAGTGTTGTGCTTAAATGGAATTGGCTTGATTATAAATATTTGGTTATGTGAATAAAACTTTGCTTGAAAATGAACTTAGATTTTGGATAAAACTACGTGGTGCATCTCACATAGCCGTCCTTGCATGTTATGTATTCGTTCATCTTTAGTCTATTTCCTATGAGTCTCGATTCATATTGTTTAAACACATTTCAAGTGATAAAAAAGAGTATGTAATCAAATGAGAAGAACAGTCGTGGTGACCTCTTGGTTTACTTTTGTTAGAATTGGTTTTAACATTGTAATTATTTTGTTATTTTTGAGAATTGTAGTTGGGTTGGTGGAATTTGTTTGTAAGGCCCTAATGCCATAGATTCATGACTTGTTTGCATACGAGATTGTCGAGTTCTTATTTGGGTTGATTTCTCAATTTTCGTATGAAATTCTCTGGGCTAAAGTGGTGGTTTCCAAGTTTTGTGAAGTTAGAGATTCTTTTAATGTTAAATGTATGTTTTAACCCCAAGTTTTTGGCCTATGAAAACTATGTTTAAAATATGAGAAATGTTTATGCTTTTCCAACTCTTAGAAAATTTTTAGGATTTTGGAGAAATTTGCTCTCGGGTATCTCACTACTCGAGCAGTGGTGAGTTTGCTCGAGCGAACTCCGCTGCGTAGCACTTTTTTTGAAAATTTGCTGGTTATTCCTTAGGAATTTTTTTGATATAAAAAGATATATTTTGGAGACTTGTTTACGGTTTAAAAAGGGCTCTCGTTTGCTTCGATTGTAATAGGGGAAAAGGAAATGTTTTCGGTTTATATGGTTAACAAAGTTCAATTTTGGTTAATTTTTTGATTTGACTTCGTGATGAAGGCTCAAACTTGAGTTTGATTACCCTTCTATCATGGAGTTTTATTGTTTGGAAATCAAGGTGTTATAAATTGGTTTCAGAGTTATAGATTTGAATACCTAGGAACCGTGGGAATGGTTAATTCATTACGTGAGAGCTTACATTGCTGTGTGATAGTCATATATTGGTGTGTTAGCATGAAATGTCAGGGATATACTTAACATTTGTATGCTATGTGATACTTGGGTATGGGGGTTAGATATTTGGGATGACGTGTCTTGGTCTTGGGCATCCAGTCGACTATTTTGGGGTTCGAATTAAAAAGGTATTTGGCTGACATCCATTCTAATGAGAAATCTAAACCAGTTTCCCGAATTGGTGTGTCATTCCTAAGGGTTCTTCTCAATATGGGGATATGTGTAGACACGATATGATTTGATGATAATTAATATGCTCACCTAGTTCTAGAATGTTAAGTTATGCCTTACCTAGTTGGGTTTGGTGATACCCTCGATGTAGGAGTTATGCCTATGGGGCTAGGGCGAGTTATGGTCAGGATCGTGGTATGGGTTATAGAAGTGCAACCTAGTTTTTAGTGATTACGGTAGGGGTAAGCTCGTGAGATGACTGTCAATCGTTTTATGCATGGAAGAACTTGCTTGTAAGTTATAGTACCTACACGAGTTGGTGGTGCTCGTAGCTAGTGGCCCGTTGTGTTTCAGTGTTACTAATAGCCTTATGATTAGGCATGATAGGGTGTAAGAAACCTCTCGAAGGTTATTGCTGTGATGGAGTATGCCATGTGGTTTTGGGGCGCATTGAGGATTATGTACGTCATGAGCTATACTATGTCTTGAGTCGTGTACTCGGGAACGGAGTATGGATGGGAACATAAATGATTTTGAACATAAATGATTTGGGGTATCCCTTGTCTTATGGGGTGTTGTTGGCAGTCGTAGTGATGTCATGAGGCTTTGAAAGCCTACTTAATAACCTTAGTACCCTTACCTCAGCGTGACACTGAGCTATGTCCTTTATTCAGGTTCGAGAGTTGAGTTGCGGGTATGAAAACTCATAAATGTACTCGGTGGGTTAATCGTGAAGTTGCAAGTGTGTCAGAATGTGTGTTGGTTTTGGTTACTATTCTAGTGTGCGACGAGTACAGATCTATTGGGAATTCCACGAGAGTAAAGGCATGTGGTTTTGGTCGTTGTTCTTTTAGTTAGGGGATCGTGTTCGAAAACTGTGTTTGGTGAGCATAGGGGTGTGTGCCTAGGTGAAGTTGAGATGTGAGTGGAATTCGATCCTTTGTGAGAAGACGTTGTTGCTTTAATGTCTCCCTTGCAAGTGTTAAGTGCATAAAATTTCAGAAACCATGATAGGTGTTGATGGAGTGGTTGACCCAGCTGCTTAAATGATGTATAACGAGCGTGATGCTCCTTGAAGGAATAGAAGTTTTTTACGTTTGAATCTGCAGTGCAAATTGTTAGGATTCGTATACTGAAAATCATATTTTTAGTATTTAATTTTATTTAATAAAATTAATTTTTTATTTTATGAGAATCTTTATGAGTAATGTATGTGTATCATTTCTTCAATGTTATGCATGGATGTCCGATATTTTGTATAGTATTTAATCTAGTATGTAGAGTACGGTTTACACACAGAAGATCAGATTTTAGATTTTTATAGAATATAAATTTTATGTTCATAATTTAGATGGAAATGGACATACCATTGGTACAACTGTAACACAGAATTTTAGTAAACCTGTTTTGGTTACGGGCAACAGATAATAGCGTCGTCTATTGTTCCAATTTTTTGTGTTAGTACACTTTGTATTTATTGAACGGGACATATTGGGGTATTTAATTTTATACTGACTATATAAATTAATTCACATTCCAAGATATTATAAATAGTGCTTATCCTCTTAATTTTGAAATAATTATTGATTTACATATATTTAATATTCGTTATTTTGATTCATTAGAGAATGCGATCTTATATGGTTCTATATTTTCGGTGAGTTGGATAGCGGTATTATTTATGTAGAAAATATTAATTATTGACGAAATCCACATCCCAAAAGATCGGGATTGACGATACCTCCTTAAGGAAGCTTATAAGTTTTGACCGGGTCCAGCCCTCCGGGTGGATTTCATTATCCGGAAGTCAAATAAGTTAAGAAAAATGGCTTAAAGTATATCAAGATGCCAATAAAATTAAATTATTAGTAATTAAATTTAATTGGCGGGTATCGAGAATCTTAATGTGAAAAGAAATAGTAAGCATTTAATAATAAGAGTTCAATGCTATATGGTCTTGAGATTATGGGTCAGAGTGTAATTATAGTTTTTTTGTTGTGTGAACTGTAATTTAGTGTTTTATGAAAATTGTAGAAATCGCTGCTAATTTTTCATAATTGCAAATACCGCTATGAGGTTTGCTTAATTGCAGAAATCGCTGATACGTGTCTGTATTCTACTGAAAGTCTTACTTATAATTATTCCTAAGGTCCCTGTTGTAACCCTATAAATATACGGGTAGGCTAAACAGTTTCATAACTTCTCTTTTAATACTAAAGTTATCCTGTTTCTGCAGGTACGAGTTCTCGAAGGATTATAACCCACACTATATCCGGGAATCGCATAAGAAAATACAGTAGAAGATCTGATAGAAGTTTCAACTCGAATTCAAATCGTAGATGAAGATTCAACTGTACGGGTTTTAACTTCAGATGCACGGGTTTTATTTTGATCGTTTGTCATGAAAAGTTCTTATCTGGAGCCTGCTTTGGCGTTTGCCCACCTAGTTAATTTTTTTTATAATCATTTGCAAAAACAAAGATCTTAGTAGTTTTGCCTCCAACAATTTGTTTCAGAGCCGTTTTGTTTTTTATTTTTGGTTATTAGGGTTGAGTAGTTTTAGAACTGTTGCTAACTTTGTTTTGTAGGCGTTCTAATCCCAATTTTATGATCGGCATTAATTCATGTTTGATTGAATCATTTGTGAATTATGATTATTTTTTTAATCACGGGGGTTGACCGTGATAAATTGAATGTAAGTTTTCGGGATATAGGATCGATGTAATAGGTAATTTTTGTTTTTAAAATATCTATTTAGATTATTTAAGAATAGGTTGAATATATCCAAGAACGGAGGCGGCGCTGGCGGTGGTTCGGGTTTTTATGTGCAATGGATCACAATAAGTTTTTAATAGTTTTAAATGATTTCTTTCGGTGAGTTTTTCTGCAGTATTTATGAATAAAAAGCAACATAAAAAATAAGACAAAAACAGCGAGGAAAAATCACGAAAATAGCCCGGTTTCAGCTGCTTTGCCGGCGGCTATTCAGCGTCGATTTTTATAAATTTTTGGGACATTTTTTGGATTATTTTTAGGTAGTTTTTAAACATAAAATTGTAGTAAAGTATACCTCAAAATACTTTAAAAAATTAAAAAAAAACTAGGCCAAAATCACAATCCAAACGGGCAACAAATAGGCTGGCAGTGGTAGCAGATTTCAGGCTATTTTTTTTGTAGTTTTTTGGACTATTTTTTAGCAATTTTTTTGATAGAAAGACTCTATTCTTCGAGAACTTTCCAATGGTATAGAGAACGTCAAAAATGGAATTTGGATGAGGCCAGAACGACCTCGGGAAGTTGGTAGTTCTAGGCGGCGGTGCTGGGGTGCGGCAACATAATTTTTGCGCTGTTTTTTTGGTAATTTTTTGGGTTTTTTTGAGCATATTTTTTGTAGAAAAATAGTACTTTTCGAGATTTTTCTTTTGATATAAAGTACGTCAACAATCGAGTTTGGAAAAAGGTCGAAAAAGCCTTTGAAAGTTGGTGGTGCAATGTTGTGGCGGGCAGCAGCATTTTTTGAGGTTCGGATCATCTTTTTGGCCATTTTTTCGTACTAGTTTCGAGCAGATTTTTTGACAAAAAAAAATTCATATTTTGAGAGCTTTCTAATAGTATAAAGTTCGTCGAAAACGGAGCTCGGATAAGGTAGGAGGAGCTGCCTGAAGGTGGCGGCAAGGTGGTGCCGGTGGCGGTTGGTGGTTGTCGATGGCTTTCTCTCTCCCGGGGCTAGTGTTGATGTATATTCTAATATATACGAAACTAATATGATACATATTGATATATCAAATAGCATCAAAAAAGCCTGATGCAATCAGGACATAAGAATTAGAGATAAAAGAAGATTATTACAGCTTATCCTCTTCAGGAGACTGAAACGCCTCAGCGTTTCACTTGGATTATAAAATCGGGATATATTAATATGGTGTTTATATATATATGACATGTGTGGATGATTGCATATATGTTTTATTTATTTTGTTAATTTAATTAATTCAAAATTTTAGTTTTAATTAAAATATTTTGTAATGAAAAATAAAATTAAGTTTTTTTAATTAATTAATTTTAATAATCAAAATAATATTATTTTTCAAAAAAAGTGGAACGAAAAATAAAATAAATAAATACCTTTAATCACTACCTTTGCTGAAAAACTGGAGGAAAAATAATACATTTATTAAATTTTATTTGTTACGCATTTAAACACGAACAGATGGTTTAATAAATCAGAATCTTTGAAATCGTGTACACAGAAAGTTATTTGATTCTTTCAAATCGTGTGGCTTTCGAAATTAATAAATTTATTTTAATTATACGGATTTTTATAACTCTAAAAAATGTTTTAAAAATTTAAGTAGGAGATGGAATTTATTCACAGATAAATTTCGTGGTCTCCATCACCAGTTTGCAGGCGATGCAATTAAACTCTGCGTATCGACAGTAAGGCCTTTCTCCCAAACGGACAGATTAATTGCGGTATCGCCAGTACAAATCTTTTTTAAGAATAATTCTGGATAATTGTTAGTGTGGATCGCTTCTCAATCTGAAGGATTCATTACGAAATGATTAATTTAGAATTAGGTGATGGTTAACAGTTAGCTGTATATAATAGTATCCTCTCCATCTGAGTCACTGCTATTATATACTGAACCGAAACTATGTCAGCTATTTAATTTTACTTGGTAGAGTCAGTTGCCTAAATAGTAAAATTAAAAGGAATTGGCCTATCTGGTCTTATAAAGAATAGTAGTTGTCCTCTCATTGAGGCATGCTATTCTCAAGTTACCATGCTGCTGGCGAATTAATTTTAAAATGGTAGAGGGAATCAAATTAAAATAAATTCAAAATTTTGCTCATCATAATTAGCGATTTTTTTTTTAATTATGTGATTCTTAGAATTAAAATGGATTTAAACCCACTCACTTTAATACTCAAAGAAAACATACGGGACTGAATTTTGTTGACTAGAAATGTAACTTGAATATAGTTTTAACTACAAATGGTATTCCTTCAATACCAAGAAATGTATTTGTTTCTTAAAAAGATTCCTTCTCTGAGCCGAAAGGCGTGAAGAAGAAAAAAGTTTCAAAACAGGGAGACACGATTTTCAAGGTAGTTAGTGGTTCATGAACTGGTGTGAAAAAGTCGAAAGACAAATATTTTTATTGTAACCAGACCCGGCATTGAAAAAAGTTACGTCCATTATTTCTCAGAAGACGAAATAAACAGGGTAATTTTTGTTCACTGGTTGTGAAAACTTGTTTAGCGGTGTTATCTACCAGTACTTGGTGTATAGATATGGGAGCCACTAATCATGTATTTAATTCATTATAGGGGTTCCAAGAAACCCAACAACTTTGTGATGGGGAGATTTACCTGCATATGGATAATAATACAAAGGTAACAGCAATTATAGTAGGAGATGTCATTCTCAGTTTTGGTAGAGATCGGGTTTTAATAATGAGAGATTGTCTTTATGAGTTTGCCATTAGAAGGAACTTAGTTTTTGTTTCTAAATTGGGTAAAGACGGATATTTGGTTTATTTTAGTAACTCTGTGGTTATTTAGGATAATAAACGAGTTATCTGTTCTGGTACATTGGTGAATGATCTTTATATCATTACTCCAATCTCCCTTACACTTCAACTGACTAAAATAAATAACACATCTAATTTACCATATAAGAGAAAGTTTCATTCTTTAATGAACCAAACGTTTCTTTGGCACTTACGCTTGAGTCATATTAATGTAAAAAGGATAAGCAGACTGGTAGCAGATGGACTTCTGAGTTCATTAGAAGTGGAGGCACTTTCAGTCTGTGAATCTTGCTTAGAAGGTAAAATGACCAAGAGGCCCTTTTCGGCCAAAGGCTATAGAGTTAAAGAATCATTGGAGCTAGTTCATTCTGATGTGTGTGGTCCAATGATAATTCGGGCTGGAGGTGGCTTTGAGTACTTCATTAAATTCATTGATGACTACTCAAGGTATGGATACATTTACCTAATGCACGATAGAGTTAAAGAATGAAACTTTCTCTTATATGGTAAATTAGATGTGTTATTTATTTTAGTCTGTTGAAGTGTAAGAGAGATTAGAGTAATGATATAAAGATCATTCACCAATGTACCAGAATAGATAACCCGTTTATTATCCTAAATAACCACAGAGTTATTAAAATAAACCAAATATTCGTCTTTACCCAATTTAGGCGGAGAAGCACCATAAGTCTAAATGCTTTGAGAAATTCATTAGCTTATGGTGCTTCTCTGAAGCTTATGGTGAGAAATTCAATGAATTCAAGGCAGAGGCGGAATTCTTTGAATTCTTTGAATTTCTCAAAGCATTTAGACTTATGGTGCATCAAGTAAATGTATCCATACCTTGAGTAGCCATCAATGAATCTAATGAAGTACTCAAAGCCACCTCCAGCCTGAATTGTCATTGGACCACACACATCAGAATGAACTAGCTCCAACGATTCTTTAACTCTATAGCCTTTGGCCGAAAAGGGCCTCTTGGTCATTTTACCTTCTAAGCAAGATTCACAGACTGAAAGTGCCTCCACTTCCAATGAACTCAGAAGTCCATTTGCTACCAGTCTGCTTATCCTTTTTACATTAATATGACTCAAGCGTAAGTGCCAAAAAAACGTTTGGTACATTAAAGAATGAAACTTTCTCTTATATGGTAAATTAGATGTGTTATTTATTTTAGTCAGTTGAAGTGTAAGAGAGATTGGAGTAATGATATAAAGATCATTCACCAATGTACCAGAACAGATGACCCGTTTATTATCCTAAATAACCACAGAGTTATTAAAATAAACCAAATATCCGTCTTTACCCAATTTAGAAACAAAAACTAAGTTCCTTCTAATGGCAAGCACATAAAGACAATCTCTCATTATTAAAATCCGATCTCTACCAAAACTGAGAATGACATCTCCTACTGTCATTGGACCAAGAATTCAAGGCGGAGGCAGAGAAGCTTCTAGGTAAAAGTATCAAATCACTATGATCCGACTGTGGTGGGGAATACCAGTTTAGAGAGTTTAAGGACTATTTGTCATAAGAGGGGATTACATCCCAGTTGACTGCACCTGACACTCTACAACAAAATGGTATAGCAGAAAGAAAGAATAAGACTCTTATGAAAATGGTTAGGTCTATAATGAGTTATTCATGTTTACCCGATTCATTTTGGGGACTCGCTTTAGAGACAGCGGCTTACATTCTGAATATGGTACTTTCTAAGTCAGTACCTTCTACTCATAGAATTGTGGACCAGGGTAAGCTTAGTCTGAAACACATTCAGATTTGAGGGTGTCCAGCACATGTGCTGAAAGAGAACGCGAGTAAGTTAAAATCGAGAACAGTAGTTTGTTTCTTTGTGGGGTATCCCAAGGAAACGAATGGTGGCCTATTTTATAATCCTAAGGACCAGAAGGTCATTGTTAGCACAAATACCCGATTCTTGAAAGAGGATTACATTATGGATCACATACCCAATAGAAAAATTGTTCTGGAAGAACTGAGAGAAACTACTAGTAGAATGGAAGAACAAGTCACTGATATTCCATTACCTCGTCGTAGTGGAAGGATTATCAGGATATGTGCAAATCAAGAACAGGGTGCTGGTGCACAGGGTTCTGATTCTACACAGCGTATTACTACTAGTACACAGACACAAGTAGTGACTTGTCGTAGTGGGCGGATTATTCATCGACCTGACTAGCATATGTTCTTGGGAGTGTCTTTTGACAAGATTTCGGTAGAACTAGATATCGAGCTCTGTAACTATAATGAAGCACTTCAAGACAAAGATGCAGATCTTTGGCAAAGGGCAATGAATTTAGAGATGGAATCTATGTAATCTAATCAGGTCTGGGAGCTTGTAAAATCATCTAAAGGAATGAAACCCATTTGATGTAAGTGGATCTACAAGAGGAAGAGAGAAGCAAACGTGAACGTTGAAACCTTCAAAGTTAGGCTTGTTGCTAAAGGGTTCACTCAGAAAGAAGTGATCAATTATGAGGAAACCTTTTCGTCGGTAGCTATGCTTAAGTATATTCGGATTCTCTTATTCATTGCCGCTCATTTCGATTACAAAATCTGGCAAAAAGACGTCAAGACTGCTTTTCTTAACAGAAGTCTTGATAAGTATATCTATATGATACAACTAGATTGATTCATTGCAAATGGCTAAGAACGCATGTTATGTAAGCTTATGAGATCCATTTATGGACTTAAGCAGGCATCGAGGTCTTGTAACACTCGGTTTGATCAAACCATTAAGTTTAATGATTTTGATCAAAGTCCAGATGGGACCTGTGTGTACAAGAAGCGTGACGGAAGCGTGACGGAATCGTGGTGATCTTTCTAGTACTTTATGTAAAAGATATCTTGCACATCGAAAATGATTTGGGGGCATTATCTACGATTAAAGTATGGTTATCTAGGCAGTTCAATATGAAGAACTTGGGAGAAGCCAGTTACATTCTTGGAATTAAGCTTGTGCGAGATCGAAAACAAATGATGTTAGGTTTACCACAAGCAAAGTATATCGATGATATCCTTACTCGTCTTAGCATACAGGATTCCAAGAATGGGTTTCTCCCTTTCATACATGAAAACTCTCTATCCAAGGATCAGTGTCCTAAGACACCTGATGAGATAGAGAAGATGAAGGCGGTTTCTTATGCTTCGATAGTGGGAAGCCTCATGTATGCTATGCTTTGTACTTGACTCAACATCTGCTTTACCGTTGGTATAGTTAGCAGATATCTATCTAATCTAGGGCAGGAGCATTAGACTGCAGTAAAGAATATAATCAAGTACCTGAAATGAACTAAGGATTATATGTTGGTTAGGCAGATAGTCTAATACCTTTGAGGTATATAGACTCAGATTTCTAGTCAGACATAGAACTTGCATCAAGAGATAACCTTGCAGATCCTTTACAAAGAGCTTACTGGCTAAGACTTTTGATAGTCATGTAGAGGACATAAGAGTGAGATGTAAGGCAGTATGATTTTGAGTATAAGTGGGAGATTGTTAGAATTGGTATACTAAAAATCACGTTTTTAGTATTTAATTTTATTTTAATAAAATTAATTTTTCATTTTATGAGAATCTTTATGAGTAATGTATGTGTATTATTTCTCATTGTTATGCATGGATATCTGATATTCTGTATAGTATTTAATCTGGTATGTAGAGTACGACTTATACGTAGAAGATCAAATTTTAGGTTCTTACAGAATATAATTTTATGTTCACAATTTAGATAGAAATAGACATACAATCGGTATGACTGTAGTACAAAATTTTAGTAGGCATGTCTTGACTACGGGAAACAGATAATAGTCTATTGTTCTGACTCTCTGTGCGACTACACTTTGTGTATTGAACATGACATTTTGGATAATTAATTTTATACTGACTATATAAATTAATTCACACCCCAAGATTATTATGAATAGTGCTTATACTCTTAATTCTGAAAAAATTATTGATTTGCATATATTTAATACTCGTTGTTTTGATTCATTTGAAGGTGCGATCTTATATGGGCCTATATTACCGGTGAGTTGGATAGCAGTATTATTTATATGAAAAATATTAATTATTGATGAAATCCATGTCCTGAAAAACAAACTCCATCCTGAAAAACCACGAGGAACTCAGTTCTCCAAGCACCTGACTCCGGTAGTACTCATCCTTTAAGCGTAACTTATGGATCTCCCCGAAACAACCAAACTAAGAATCAATCGACGGTCCCAATCGTTTCACGTAACTAAGGTGGAATAGTCCGCATACCGCCACTATTTATAAGACAACCATATCTTCTTCCTAAGAAAGAAACAGCCAATCAGAAATCATGACCCAATCTCAACGTCCTCTCATGCCTCATTTGCACACACACGAACTTCATCAATCCCCATATTCCATACAACACATCCTGTTGCACTAAGACCTCACTTCACAAGATTATGCTTCATTATCCTAACTCCCATTAGGCAAGTTACAGCCACATCACAGTCTCGAGCCCAGTGTCCCGAGCCCAGTGTCCAAGTAGCTCACATAGGAGGCTCACGGCACCAGACAAAGAAAATCCAAACCTGAGACCTTCTACCTAAAGTCACCAATAACTTCCACACTTCCACTCCTCGGGTACACACCTATTACCGGCACCTTAACACATGATTTCTTACTTATCGTTCTAGGCCATCCGAGCTACCCAATACATTGCTAAACCTTATTATTCCACACTTCGTCCTCCTGAGCGAACAACACACCTACCTTTAAACCCAAGGTCGAATACAATCATCCTTCAAACATATCATATCCAAGAAACACCGTCTTAACATCGAGCCAACCACATTATTGTACCCTTCTATGGTTCCTTCAAACCCCCTACACCCAGCACGATCCCCAAACATGATCTCCTACTCACGAGGATAACAATCAAACCACGGATCTGCATTCTCAAAGAATTCTCACCACATACACAACTCAATCACTGAATTTTCCTTAAGATCTTTCTCTCTCAACGAGAATTAAAACTACTGACATCCCGTGCAATCAAATTACATTTTCAGAAACCTCACCCAGACGCTCAGGTTTACAAGATAAAGCAACGAACTCCTCAAGAAACCACGGGTAAACGAACCCATACTCATATGATCCCAACGTTTTATTCCTATCAAGGAGAATAATCACACTAGTTAATCAACCACAAAATATTCCTCCAACTAGGAAAAACCACAAATCAGTTTTAGGCTCTCGCTCCATGCCACTACCTCTTAAAATTATCATACGTAATGAATATATTCCTCGTCACGCCAGATCTGCACCGTTTATCCACTACTGCATAACGCCATACATATTCGCATCACTTTAGAGCATCTTTTCATAAGGTCGCGTCACACTACCTTGATTCCCAAAAGGTGGGTAATAACCAAAGAAGTAGGCAAAAACCTTACTACAATCTTGAGCTCGTAGCTCCGGTACACTCATCAGAAAACATAAAACATTCAACTGGGAACACTTGTTTCTTATGTCACTGTACGCGCACCAAAGGTGCACAGCTATCTAACCACGAAGGCAACTACACGCCACACGAACAAAATGATCCTCGCTTATCAACTTTTGACCAAAGACACAACCCTATCACTCGTCTCTTCAGGGTAACACGATACCATCACATCTAGACTTTAAGCCAGATACAAACCACTACTATTGTCCTCTTAAAGAATCTCTACCCATTAACACATCATCTTAGAACGACCGAGTCGGCCACACCAGCAATATCTACCGCATACCCTTCAAATCTCACATACTCACGCTCTATTTCTTACCATACACTATGTATCCCACAAAGTCTCCTAAGCTGGAGGACAACAACCTTAATCACAAAACCTTTCTCCATCAAACTTTACAAGCAAACTCGAATCATCATTCACCAATACACATCTCTCCGTACTTACGTGTACATCACTCGAGAATCTATTTGTCAACAACATCTCTGATCCACATACTCACCATCGTACAACTTTTAATTTCTATAACAGAATGTAACTTAGCAACACACCTCAAAGAAAATCACCGGTCATCCTCAGACTTTCAAAACTATCAGACATCACGACAGCTACTAACAACATCTCACAGGGTAATGGACACCTCAAACACAGTCTAAGCTCCGACTTTCTAACACATCTTTGGCCGGAGATTATTACGCTCCCGTCCATTATGCTCCAGTCCATACCGAATCTCGGGGCACACGGCTCATGACATAGCACGACTCATAACGTATATAATCCTCAACGCGCCCAAAACCATACCTCATATCCAACCACAACAAATAACCTCCAAGAGGTTTCACACAGCCCACCACATTCATTCATCAGACTACTGGTAACACAACACACAATGGACAACTACTACAGCTACCCCAACTCATATGGGTACAAAACATACCAATAATCACTGCTCGTCTCACGGGCTTACACCCACCATGAATATTGACCACCGAGTCATATTCTCAAACCTACATCACCTTCTAGACTTAACTCATCTTAGTCCGCACGGACATAACTCCTATAACGAGGATATCATAGCTCTCAACTAGGTTAAACTCAACTTAACCTTCTAAAACCAAGCTACACACTACCCACTACCTAGTCACATCACACCACAACACATTCACATAATGAAGAAAAGCCTTAGAGTGACGCAACAATCTGGGCAACTAATTCAGATTTCTCATAGAAAGAACGTCGGCTAAACGCTTTTCTATTTTGAACCCCAAAGTAGTTGATCAGACGCCAATTGGCAAACCACATCACCCCAAAACTCAACCTCCATGCTCATATAACCATACAACATGCGCAAAACAATTTAATCACAAACCCATGCAAGCACACAATTCATGCCGTGTAGTGGTGCCTACTCTCATCAAACAACTCTCTCCGAAGGGTCATCCTAACTCCCCAAGGCTCCTACGTATTCGAACCTAGAGTTCTAATACCATTTGTAACATCCCGAACTCTGGGAACTCATGAACTCAACCCAAGCTCTTAAAACAACCATAATACAAACATGTCACAAAGGCTAACCAAAATTTCTAACTTTCAAGAGTCCATTTACAACACTTATATTATTATTACAATCATCCACTTTATTTTATGTACAACCATAATGCAAATACAAAGAAATACTACATCTTTCTTCTATTCCTTTTCTACATGCATCCTCTGCCTTGATATCGCCTCGAATTCTCAAAACCTGAAATGGTTTTATATATACATGAGCCGAAGATCGTAGGATAAAGACTAATCCAGTGTTATATATGATTTGTGAGGTGTGATGGGTGCAACCAAAATAAAATGCAAGTTTCACCAAATTTTATTTATTCCCACGCACACACTCACGCACACGCATATGTTTTTTTTTTCATAAACCCGCTTTAAAACATTCATTTCTTTCACATAAAACCGTATTAATTTCTCATCATCCAATTTTTCGCAAAAACCATATCACAACTAATGAACCGGTATCGGGCATAGCTTATAGAAACCACTCCCTATTCTCTCAATAGGCCACACGAAGCCATTAGGTAATAGATAGCTCTATAACTCACCACGACACAGTACCACGTTTCGAGGGCTAACCAGTGGGCACGTGGTCCCCATCTTCTGCAAGTTTTTGGTCTTTCACCGCGGACCCGCCAGGCCAACTTAAATCACATCCATCCATACGGTTTATTATTTGTTTATAACATTTAATTTCGCAAACCCGAGAGTCCAACCCACAACTGGTTCCTCTCCCAATTATTTTCACACTTTATTATTTCATACACATATCAAATTTCCTTTTTCATTTTTCTCATCAAATTCCATTTGAGCATTCAAAATTTCTTTTCATGTCATATGCATCATAACCACAATATATTATGTCTCATATATCACATCTCATTTACCCATTTCATATAATATCAACACAAAGCTTATCTAATAGAAATCATACCATTTAAAGAAAGGATACACCCATCATATGCATATATAAATACATTAAAAATCCATATTCCTTTCAAAAACTAGGGGTTTTAAGAAATAATTATACTAAACCATGTTCCTCAAAGACCTATTTTTTTGTAAACCAATATCCATCAAAACTTATTTAAACCACTGCGATACAAAACGAAAACAAATTATAAGTTCAAAACCTTTTTAAATACGCCTAACCGAGGGTTTAACTAATGTAATAGAGTAATCCAGAAGCTAGGTTTAAAGTTTCTAAAAGTTAAAACCTTTAATAAAAACATCAAAAGTATTGGAAAATAACCAGATCGATCGATCGGTGAAGACCGATCGATCGGTCTAGACCGATCGATCGGTCTCTTGCCAGCACAAGAGTATCGAGAGCATCAAAAGACCGATCGATCGGTCCATCGAGCCTTCCTGCTCCAGGCCTTCTTCAAACCAAAAACTCAATTTTGATTACTAACAACCCTTTTAGCACCTTCTTAAAACATTTTAGATAAGAAACAATCTTTAAAAGGAAAGAAAAAATCGTTCCAAAACTTCCCTTGGGGCATAAAAGTTCACGTGGAGCAAACACAATCAAAAACCTTTTGCATAATATTTTCTTAAATCCGTGGTTAACCATTTCTTAAAACCCCAAAGTTCTCAAAATATTGTATTCTTTTATTTCTAAACTTCACCTTATCATCTCATTCAACATTTCAACTTGCACATTTAATTTAACATATGTTTCGATGCTCTCATTTCATATCTCCATAAAACCAATCCACCATCATCAATTTATAAAAAAAATACCTCAACCTTTTGATTCGAGTACCAATTTACTTAACCATCCCGTAAAACCTTCAAAACCTCTTCTCATTTTTATCAACCTCTTAGCTTTTCATCAAAAACTCGTATTTAACACGTAATCAATGATACCCGCATAAAACCCCCACGTACTCATTTTTATACTTTATCTTTATATCACATATCAAATTCCATTAGGGTTTAGCTTAGTTTCAAAAATTTCAACACAAATCGTAGTAAACCACTAGGAGTAGTCAAGATCCTATCTCAAAGGAGTTCCACCGTCATGAATCAAACCCCATGTGAGCTCCACCTCGCCAAAGCCCAACACCTGCAACTTCAAGGGAGCTTTTTGACGCATATCCACACTCTCCAACGGCAACTCGTTCATGGAAACGGCAAGATCTCGACTCCCACGGACATGGAAACCCCCAAGAACCTCAAAAGGCCAAACCCTAGCTCACTCCTAAGCTTTTATAGAGAGAAGAGAGAAGAGAAAATGAGGATTTTAGGCCAAAAACCGAGATTTACATCCTCTGTCCGTCATAGACCAAACGATCGGTCTTTTGCTATTGCACTGTTGGTCTAACTTTGAACAAGCATATCTCCCTCGTCCGAACTCCAAATAGGGTCGTTATTATGCTCAAACTGAATCTCCAGAAGTCTACTTTCCAATGATTGAAACCTCGTACCAGGATTCATTTTGTACAAAACGTTATGACTAATTTAGTGAAGGTATGTCACTTTCCTTCACACACTTTTCACGTATTTTTGTCCAAACATCCATTAGAGCCCTATATTCTTCCTCTAACAAATCTTTCATGCGTATCCAAGCTCAAAATATCACTAAGCTCAAGTTTTAAGTCTTACTTCATCAACACTAAATCATTTCTAAAAATAGAATGGGTCAGGGTCTCACAGCTTGTGATAAGCCCAATATCTTTTGTTTCAATCTCATATAAACTTGATCCCAAGGATATGATTGGTTTGCTCTAAGTCCTTCATATCAAACTATCCAGATAACCAACTTTAACCGTAGATAATGCCCCACATCATTTTTGATGAGCAAGATATCATCTACATAAAGTAGTAGAAAAATCACCACGCTTCCGTCATACTTCTTGTACACACAAAACTCATCTAGACTCAGATAAAAATCATAAGACTTTATGGCTTGATCAAACCAAGTGTTCCATGACCTTGATTCCTACTTAAGTTCATAAATAGATCTCTTAAGCTTACACAACATGTGTTCTTAGCCCTTTGCAATGAATCCATCTAGTTGCATCATATATATACACTCATCAAGACTTCCGTTAAGAAAAACTATCTTGACATCCATTTGCGAAATTTCGTAATCAAAATGAGTAGCAATACATAAGAGAATCCAGATAGACTTAAACATGATTACCAGTGAAAAGATTTCCTCATAATCGATCACTTCTTTCTGAGTGAACCCTTTAGCAACAAGCCTAACTTTAAAGGTTTTAATTTTTTTATCTTCTCCTCTCTTCCTCTTGTAGATCCACTTGCCTTTAATGGGTTTTATCCCTTCGGGTGGTTCTATAAGTTTCCAAACCTGATTGGAATACATAGATTCCATCTTAGAATTCATAATCCTTTGTCAAAGATCTGCATCTTTGTCCTGAAGTGATTCATTATAGTTATAGGGCTTGATATCTAATTCTGTCGGGATCCTATCAAAAAACTCTCCTAAGAACATATACCGATCAAGTTGATGAACAACCCTCCCACTATGACGAGACACTACCTGTGCCTGTGTACTAGCAGTAACACGCTGTGTAGAATCTGAACCCTATGCATCAGCACCCTATTCATGATTTGTACCTGTCTCGATAATCCTCCCACTACGATGATGCAATGTGATATCAGTGACATGTGGTTCCACATCCGTTCTATTGGTATTTCCTCTAAGTTCTTCCAGAACAATATTACTTTTGGGCCTATGGTTCATAATAAATTTGTTTTCAAGAATCGGACAATGGTGCTAACAATGACTGTAACGTCTCGCTTCCGAATTAATATAATCCGAATATATTCTTGAGAATTAAACCATTAAACAATCCTTTCATGTCCAAGGCTCCCTTATTAAACATTCATTAACAAAACATACCCAGTGAACCCTGCTCGGGCAGAGTCCTGACCACTCGAGTGGTCAGGCACTAGAGACCTCAAATCCCACAACTGTAAAATTCCATCTAAGATTGATAATGGCAACCATTTCTCCTCCCTCTTGAAGCATGAATTTGGACATACAACATGAGATCTTAAACGTTTATAAAAGATTTAAACATCCATCTTTCACTGAAAACTGAGATTCCAACTTCGTTAACAAAACCACCATTAAAAGGAATTAAATTATCCAATCATTATACAACAAACATCCTCACATGCATGTATAATATGAAAATATGACTCTACGACCTTACAATACAGGTATTCTAACCCCCAATTACAACATTCCGAATATCCAAGAACAGAAATTTACATCTTTTACAATTTCATTTCTCAAAACAAACTATCCAAAGAATTAGTAATTCTATCCATTACGCCCAAAGGTCCAACGATCATCACCCTAGTCTATACTCCTCTTCCCGCTATCACCTTAAATGTTGTTAAACAACATGAGCCGAAGCTCATAGGAACATGACTAACATTGAATACATGCATGATATGCGAAGATGGTTATGCAAGGCGCACACGTAAGTATGATCAAAACATCTTGTTTGTTCCCAAGTAAATTCCCAATGCATAACCGACTTTTATATGAAAAGGGTTACTTTTCCATACTTCTTAATTTCCATGAAATCATTCAATTTTCCATTCTTAATTAACCAAACAAGTTTTACCTCTTTTTGTCAACCATACGTGTTTTCCATTTCACAATCTTCTCAATTTCTTCACTTGAAGTTTCATTAACCCAATTTCTTTACCATTTCTCATTATCCAACATGTTTTTTCGTTTGTTCCATTTTTAGATGAAAGTTCTACCAATCCGATTGTTTACAACACACACCAACGCACGCCAACACACACACTTTGTTGGCACTTTACACGCTTTACCAACTCGTGGCACAAAACATAGGCACCGGCGTCGGACGAGCGTAAAGACCCCCATAATGTTACCCTCAGCCCGGCCACATAAGCCCCATGAAGTAACGAAATGTGCTATACCCCGACACGACTCGTCCTTTCCCGGTTCACTAACTGGCGGCCAGAGAGCCCAATCTACGCAGTTTTTCGGTCTTTCACCAAGGAGCAACTCGTGCCCAACCTTAAACGATTCCTTGGATCCACAACATGGTCCTTTTTATTATATCATAAAACAACACACACATGTGAGTCCAACCCAAATGGTTCATCTCACCAAACCCATACCACATACACACGCGAGTCCAACCCTAAAGGTCTCTCTCGCCAAACCCATATCACATACACACACGAGTTCAACCCTAAAGGTTCCTCTCGCCAAACCCATATCACATACACACACGAGTTTAACCCTCGTATAGCTTTAATTTCACAAATTCATTAGTTTCATTCAACAAAACTCACATCTCTGAGTTGACATCAACATGTGTCGCATTAGTTTATAAAATTTAGTTCACAATAGACTATGATAACTCCCAATTTAACCATGAATCACATCAATTTCATCATATTAATCTTTTAAACCCAAACCCCCAAATTCTCATAGCTTTGACTCAAAACCTAACCCTAATTTCCCATTTATCAATCCAACCTCAATAAATGATATTATTAAGATAAGAACATGCTAAATCTCTCATAAATTCATGATTAAACCCCTCATCATCATTAAACTTCAACTTAAGGCTTTGAAAACATGTATTTCATACTTTGTATTCACAAATTGGAAAACACAAAACATATCACAAATCTATTCCAAGAAAGTTTTATATCCTTGCTTAGGGATGCTAGATCCACCAGAAAAAGCCTCAAAAGAGTTCCATCTACGAAGATCTCCAACCACACTATGAGAAAAGCTTCTCCAACGCCAAGCCCGGGTCTCCAACGCCAAGCCCGGGTCTCCAACGCTTGAACCACCGAGAGAAAGCCAAGAAAACTCACTAGGAGGAGCCAAACGAGTCTCTAACGACCCTCAAACCCAAACCCCAACTCTCACCCACACTCTAGAGAGAGAAATATGAAAAGAATGAGAGAAAAGGAAGCCTCACGCAATTTTTAAAACCTCAGCTCCGCAACAGTCCATTCGAGCGGAGCCCCACCGCTCGAGCGGTCCCTCTCCAAAGAGCCTCTTGGCCACCTCTCCGCTCGAGCTGGCTCCCCACCACTCGAGCGGTCAACGTTGGGAGACAAACCTAACTGAAGCTGCACTGAACCATACATCCACAATACATCATCCAACCACGTTCTTCTGCATAATTTCACCCTTAGCCATTAGGAACGAGCACATACAAGCTCAAGAATTAATTCTCACACACGATTTACACTCTCAAACATCTCCACTAGACATAACACATTGATTTTGTTAATGCTTCAAAAATAACAAGGATCCGAGTCGCTACAATCTCCCCCACTGAAGAAATTTCGTCCTCGAAATTCAACACTAAGACTTAAATCAACTGACTTGTCCTTGATAATCAACAACATCCATGCCACTGACACTTGCTCTCACACACACAGTCTTGTTAACATAAGGGTCTTGTTAACATAAGGGTTACCCTAATGTTGTCGAACCGAGATCCCACTCATACTACCGAGGCACTGAGACGCCACCCATCCTGGATGTGACCAACCCAAATGATTACGCGTATTACACAAAACTAATCCACAATCCGCACTGGTTTCCATACATTCCATCTCTGTTTGTAACGATTGCAATCTTGTACGAACTGCCACAAACTAGCTCATTTTCATACCAAAATACACAGAGGGTTATTCTCATAAGAACCAACACGCGTTGTCAAACTTCGATACTACCCATATTCACATCTTATTCAAGCCCTCGCGGTTAACTAATAATTACAAAACTCAATACCACCGCATCCTTCCACATATATCAAGAATGTTATCACTCATACTAATAAGATGCTCATACCCAAGCAAAAACAACAAACATTCAGCTTCAAATAAAGAAATTCACGTAGGTCATCCAAATTTCCAAAGAACACATGTAAAACATTTGGTATTAACCTCCACCCCTTGTCAATCCTTTACCGCTTTCTTGCTCACAAGCCACAACTTCTCATGTCACGAAAACACCAGGTGTCATATTATCGCCACTCTCAAGGTTTCAAATGATTAAGGTTATCACTCCATCACCATAGCTATTCGGATCCCCGTGGTCACACAAACTCCTTTTGACTCACTTAGGCCATTAGCACAATGCAAACACAATATTCTACTTGCATACTCTTTTCTACACAAATCCAACTGTGTCTCATATCACATCATCAAGCACATCCGTAAGCCCACATTTCACCATTAAACCACTGACTCTCAGTTAATTTCTCATCCTTACAATGAATCCCATACAGCATTTATCTTTACTCAAAATACATATATTGGTCTTTCAAATTTATAACATCTCATACATAATCAGTTGCTTAGTTCCAGACAATTACTAGTGACGCTGTTCGTCGACACCCGTATGTATGTTCACACCTCGATTTCGTATCCACATCACACATCTAACAATCCTCTATCTAATAGTATCACCACGTGATTCTCTGATCACTCACCAACGCCACTCGATCTATTCACACTTTTCCTATCATGTAATCAATCAAAACCCTCCCCTTGTTTGAACAGTTTCATCTTAGACGCAACCCCTCCAGGCATTCTATCCACTCACGATGTACCATGAAAGAACCACGCTACTCAATTCGCATACCGTTCCTTTACTCTCCTAACACCTGTGCTCATAGACTTATCTCTTCAACACATCAATACCCACTTATCACATTACACTGCCCATGCTACTCATCAATCGAACCTAAGCACTCTTATAAAAAAAATTCAATTTCCTTCCGTACAAGTAAGATCATTCCATTCCGAATCTAACAACCTATCAAATCAAACAAATCACACCGATGTTGTCTCTTCAATACCAAATTTTTTGTGACTCACACCTTTATCACATTATCCTAATACTCTCAACTTTATTCTCTATAGCTTGTCTCCCTTCCGAATGGGTACCCTACCGTCAACTCTGAACAAATCGAGCAACTTCTACATCAACAGAACACGAACTAAAATTCATGATGAATTATCAAAACCATACCAGGTGAACAACACAATCGCAAAAGGTTCAGCACAAATCACATTGGCTACTGACAAGAACCAAGGATATCAATATTTCTGCACAAACTAGAATACCCATTATATGCGTCTATCAATCAATCTTCATCTAACCCTCGCACACAGAAGTTCTAAGTCTCAATGCTGATTCTCCTGTTAATGATGGATAAACACTCCATGCTTATTAATCCAATATCTGGAAGGACACAACCCGAACACTTATACTCATAAAGTCGAACAAGCAACTTTTCACCAAGAAACCACGAGGAATCAAACCACCATCATACAAATATCATCGACTCTGATCACAACAATCATACGACTTGTCCCACTCAGTTCTCAAGTTCAAACCTCATTCATACTCTTTGACTACCCTTAACTTCTTTACCTTCTCGTGACGCGTCTCACGCGTCCTTAAGCCCATCACCAGGTACCTAGAAAGACACGGCACTATCCATTCGCATTACCTAAGGTTTCTCTTTACAATATTGTACTACATTAATATGACTCTCAACGGATTAACAACTGCCACATTACCGTATAGAGCTCACAACTCAAGTACATCCACAAAAGAAAGCATAAAGTACTCAATCAAAGATGGTCGAAATCAAAACTTTTTGCCCAAAGTTACCCATAACTCATTATGATTATAAGAACATCGTCTGCACTTCTGCAACCCGTGTATAAGAACATTTACACACCCCTTCGAATTCATGACTTTCGCTCACCAGCTCCAGACCACTCAAACTACTATGGTACATCGTTGAATTCCACCACTCTACATTTCACTTCCAAGGGTAAGGCAACACAACCATCTTTATGTCGCAGATCTAATCATAATCAACTTCCACCTCTTTAAAGGAGCGTCACATTCATGATATCTCAACTAAGCAACTAGATCAATCACACCATTAACACTCACCACAGGCTCTCTGATATCATGCACTTAGCACTTATAGGGGAGAAACACTAAAGCGATTACGTTGTCTCACAAAAGATTCGAAACTACTTACACCATAGCTTCATCTAGGCACACAGCTATCAAATCATGAAAACGATTACTCACAACAGAAATCAAACAAGCCTCACCTCCCAATTCTAGGCCAAACGATACCACCATCCCTAGGCCTTATGTTAGGTCACAAACCACCAATCATCATACTTTCAAGGAATCTCTTTCCACTGACACGTCATCCTAAGACGACCAAGCTAACTACATTAATAACATCCATCATAGGCTCTACCAGCTTCTCACACTTACAACTACCAAACACCTTGCACTGCATGTAAGTTCCCAATCCTGAGAGTGATAATTTAAACCACAAACCTCTACTCCATTAGTTTAAACTATTACACACTAAATCACAACCGTTTTTGACTTATATCTCATCATAAGTACATACATACCACTCGGTAACCAACCTGTCGACAATATCTCTAACCCACATGTTCATTCCTCATACAATTTTCAACTTCTATCAAGGAACACAACTTGGTGCCACGCCACGAAACAAACACAAGGGTCATCACACAGACCTTCAAATCACAAGTACCATTGCGGTCACCAATAACACCCCGTAGGGGAAGGAACATTCTCAAACACTGTCCAGGCTCAGGCTCTTTAATCCACCTTGGGTCGGTGATTATTACGCTACTGCCCTCTATGCTCTCGTCCACTTTGGTTATAGGCGTCGTCTGGGTTTTGGTAATTAATTAAATCAATAATTGGTTTAGGTTTGAAAAACCTTGGTTAATGGTTGAGATTAATTGAAAGTATGAGAACCATGAATGGAATTGAGTTTGCAAAACCATAATTGAGCAATTAGGAATTGTGATAAAAGTGGAAGGTAATTGGAAATGTGAAACATCAAGCGGTTTGAAAATAATAAGGAAGTGAAAGGGGTAAAACTATGATGTGTTTAAATGGAATTGGTTTGATAATGAAAATCCGGTTACGTGAATGAAACTTTGTTTGAAAATGAACTTAGATTTTGGATAAAACTACGTGGTGCATCTCACATAGCCGTCCTCGCATGTCATGCATTTGTCCATCTTTAGTATATTTCCTACGAGCCTCGGCTCATGTTGTTTAAACACATTTCAGGTGATAAAGAGGAGCATTTAATCAAATGAGAAGAACGGTCGTGGAGACATCTTGGGTTACTTTGGTTAGAATTGGTTTTGACATTATAATTATTTTGTTATTCTCGGGGTACATGGCTCATCACACAGTATGGCTCATGACATAGCACGGCTAATGACGTACATAATTCTCAACACGCCTATAACCACATCTTATACCCAATCACAATAAACTACCTCCAAGTGGTTTCAAACACTTTATCATCTCTATTCGTTAAACTACTGGTAGCATAACACACAACAGGCAATTAACTACGATCACCCACAACTCACATGGGCACAACACACCCCAAACAATCAATGCTCATCTCACGAGCTTACATTCACCACAATCACTAATCACCGGTTTACACTTTCACACCCTATACCATAATCTTGACCACAACTTATCATAGTCCCTCAAGGACAGCTCCTATCTCAAGGATATCACAATACTCAACTGGGCTAAACTCAACTTAACCTTCTAAAGCCATATGCTACTCAACACCTAGTCTTATCACACCAACACAATCACACATCCACATACCAAGGAGAATCTTTAAGAGTGACACATCAATCTGGGTAACTCATTAGGATTTCCCACTAGAATGGATGTCGGCCAAATGCCTTTCTAACATGAACTCCGAAGTAGTCGACTGGACGCCCAAGGGCAAAACACATCATCCCAAACATTCAACCTCTGCGCACAAACATCACGTAGCATGCAAATATCAAATAACCCAATGCAATTTCATGCTAGCACACCAATACATGAATGTCACACAACAATTCAAACTCTCACGTAAAGGATTAACTATTCCCATGGTTCCTAGGTATTCTAACCTATAGCGCTGATACCATTTGTAACGGCTCGCTTTCGAATTAATATAATCCGAATATATTCTTGAGAATTAAACCATTAAACAATCCGTTCATGTCCAAGGCTCCCTTAGAATTAACTTGTTATTAAACATTCATTAACAAAACATACCCAGCGAACCCCGCTCGAGCAGAGTCCTGACCGCTCAAGCGGTCAGGCCCCCGAGACCTCATATCCCACAATTGTAAAATTCCATCAAAGACTAAGAATGGCAACCATTTCTCCTCATTCTTGAAACATGAATTTGGACAAACAACACGAGATCTTAAATGTTCATAAAAGATTTAAACATCCATCTTTCACTGAAAACTGAGATTCCAACTTCGTTAACAAAACCACCATTAAAAGGAATTAAATTGTCCAATCATTATACAACAAACGTCCTCACATGCATGCATAACATGAAAATATGACTCTACGACCTTACAATAAGGGGATTATAACCCCCAATTACAACATTCTAAATATCCAAGAACAGAAATTTACATCTTTTACAATTTTATTTCTCAAAACAAACTATCCAAAGAATTAGTGATTCTATCCATTATGCCCAAAGGTCCAACGATCATCACCTCTGTCCATACTCCTCTTCCCATTATCACCTGAAATGTTGTTAAACAACATGAGCCGAAACTCGTAGGAACAAGACTAACATCGAATACATGCACGATATGCGAAGATGGTTATGCAAGGCGCGCACGTAAGTATGACCAAAAACATCTTGTTTGTTCCCAAGTAAATTCCCAATTCGTAACCGAGTTTTATATGAAAAGGGTTACTGTTCCATACTTCTTAATTTCCATGAAATCATTCAATTTTCCATTCTTAATTAACCAAACAAGTTTTATCTCTTTTTATCAACCAAACCTATTTTCCATTTCACAATCTTCTCAATTTCTTCACTTGAAGTTTCATTAACCCAATTTCTTTACCATTTCCCATTATCCAACACGTTTTACCCTTTGTTCCATTATTAGATTAAGATTCTACCAACCCGATTGTTTACAACACACACCAACGCACGCTAACACACACACTTTACATGCTTTACCAACTCGTGGCACAAAACATAGGCACCGGCGTCGAACGAGCGTATAGACCCCCGTAACGTTACCCTCAACCAGGCCACACAGGCCCCATGAAGTAATGGAACGTGCTATGCCCCGACACGACATATCCTTTCCCGGTTCACTAGCCGGCGGGCAGAGAACCCAATCTGGGCAGTTTTTTGGTCTTTCACCGATGAGCAACTCGTGCGCAACCTTAAATGATCCCTTGGATCCACAAATCGGGCCTTTTTATTATATCATAAAACAACACACACATGTAAGTCCAACCCAAATGGTTCCTCTCACCAAACCCATACTACATACACACGCGAATCTAACCCTAAAGGTCCCTCTCGCCAAACCCGTATCACATACACACGCGAGTCCAACCCTAAAGGTTCCTCTCGCCAAACCCATGTCATTATATAATTCTATTATGCACGTTTTTCATTGTTTTAGCGCTCAACCCAAATTAACCCTCGTATGGATTCAATTTCACAAATTTTTTAGTTTCATTCAACAAAACTCACATCTTTGGCTTGACATCAACATGTGTCACATTAGTTTATAAAATTAAGTTCACAATAGATTATGATAACTCCCAATTTAACCATGAATCACATCAATTTCATCATATTAATCTTTTAAACCCAAACCCCCAAATTCTCATTGCTTTAACTCAAAACCTAACCCTAATTTGCCATTTCTCAATCCAACCTCAATAAATGATATTGTTAAGATAAGAACAACCTAAATCTCTCATAAATTCAAGATTAAACCCCTCATCATCATCAAACTTCAATTTAGGGCTTTGAAAACATGTATTTCATGCTTTGTATTCACAAATTGGAAAACACAATACATATCACATATCTATTCTAAGAAAGTCTTAGATCCTACCTTAGGGATGCTAGATCCACAAGAGAAAGCCTCAAAGAAGTTCCATCCGCGAAGATCTCCAACCGCACGGTGAGAAAAGCTTCTCCAATGCCAAGCTCGGGTCTCCAATGCTTGAGCCACCGAGAGAAAGCCAAGAAAACTCACTAGGAGGAGCCAAACGAGTCTCTAACGACCCTCAAACCCAAACCCTAACTCTCACCCACACTCTAGAGAGAGAGAGATATGAAAAGAATGAGAGAAAAGGAAGCCTCACGCGATTTTTAAAACCTCAGCTCCACAACAGTCCGCTCAAGCGGACCCCCACAACTCGAGCTGTCCCCCTCAAAAGAACCTCTCGGCCACCTCTCCGCTCGAGCGGGCTCCCCACCGCTCGAGTAGTCAACGCTGGGAGACAAACCTAACTAAAGCTGTACTTAACCATACATCCACAATACATAATCCAACCATGTTCTTCTGCATAATTTCACCCTTAACCATCAGGAACGAGCACATACAAGCTCAAGAATTAATTCTCATTCACGATTTGCAGTCTCAAACATCTCGACTAGACATAACACATTAGTTTTTATTAATGCTTCAAAAATAACAAGGGTCCGAGTCGCTACAATGACCTTCTGATCCTTAGGATTATAAAACAGAACACCCTTCGTTCCCTTGGGATACCCCACAAAGAAATAGACTTCTGTCCTCAATTCTAACTTACCCGCATTCTCTTTCAGCACATATGCTAGACACCCCCAAATCTAAATGTATTTTAGACTAAGCTTATGCCCGGTCCACAATTCTGTGGGAGTAAAAGGTACTAACTTAGAATGTATCAAGTTCAGAATATAAGCCACTATCTCTATAGCGAGTCTCCAAAACGGATCGGATAAACCCGAATAACTCATCATGGACCTTACCATATCCATAAGAGTCATATTCCTTCTTTTTGCTACACTATTTTGCTGCGGAGTATTAAGTGCAGTCAATTTGGAGATAATCCCCTCTGATGACAGGTAATCCATAAACTCTCCAAAGAGGTATTGCCCACCAGAGTTAGATCGTAGTGATTGGATACTTTTATCCAAATGCTTCTTTTCCTCTTCCTTGAATTCTTGAAATTTCTCAAAACATTCAAACTTACGGTGTATCATGTAAATGTATCCATATCTTGAGTAGTCATCAATGAAACTGACGAAGTACTCAAAGCCACCTTTAGCCCAATTTATTATAGGACCACACACATCAGAATGAATTAGCTCCAACGGTTCCTTAACTCTATAGCCTTTGGGCAAAAAGGGTCTCTTGGTCATCTTACCCTCTAAGCAAAATTTACAGACTAGAAGGTCCATCTCCTACCAGCATGTTTATCCTTTTAGATTAATATGGCCCAAGCGTGAGTATCAAAGAAACGTTTGGTTCATTAAAGAAGGAAACTTTCTCTTATATAGTAAATTAGATGTGTTATTCGTTTCAGTTAATTGCAGTGTAGGAGAGATAGGAGATTTGACATACAAATCATCCACTAATGTTCCAAAACAAATAAAATATTTATTTTTCTTCACAATGACAGTCATCAAAATGAATAGTATATTTTTTCTTTATTAAACTCGAAACTGAAATTAAATTTTTTCTAATTGAAGGTACATAAAGACGTTCTTTCAGAAGAAGTATCGTATCTCTACTGAAACTGAGAGTGATATCTCCTACTGCAACTGCTGCCACTCTTGTATTATTACCCATGTGCAGGTATATTTTTTCGTCACTGAGTTGCTTGATTTTTTGGAACCCCTGCAAAGAATTACAGACATAATTAATGGTTCTCGTATTTACACACTATGTACCAGTAGATAACATCGCTAAACATGTTTCAACAACCAGTGAACAGAAATTACCTTGTTTGTTCTACTTATTGAGAAAAATAGGACACTGCTTTTTCTAATGTCCAAACTGGTAAAAGTGATTGCACTTGCCTCTCGATTTCTTCACAACAGCTTTTGGTCCCTTAATGTCTTTTCGACCTGTGTTTCCCTCTGTCTTAACTTTTTTCTTCTTCTTGCCTTTCGGCTTAGAGGAAGAACCTTTCTCAGCCACATTCACAGAACCTGGCTTCCTAAGAACTCCCTTGGCTGCTTGAAGTTTCTTAAGAAGTTCTGCTAGTGTGTAGCTGAGCTTATTCATAGAATAGTTGAGACAGAATTGCTTAAAACTTTCAGACAATGATTGGAGTATGATATCAATCTGGGTATTTTCATCAATTTTAGCTCTAAGGAGTTCATTTAGAAGACTGGTCATCTTCAAAACATGATCCCTTACTGGGGTACCTTCAGCCATATTTGCATTCATTAGAGATCTCATAGCCACCTACCTAGCAGCATGATTTTGATTCCCAAGCATGTCTTTGAGGTTCATAATCATGTCATAGGCACTAGGTATAGACTGATGCAGATGCTGCAAAATATTTGATATTAAAGCTAAAACGTAACAGCGAGCCATCTGATCAGCATTCTGCCACTTCTAATGGGCCTAGGTTTCCCTTTTGGTAACCTCCTCATTAGATATCGGTGGACATATCTTAATCAACACAAACTTGTAATCCTCAACAGTTAATATAATGTCCAAGTTCCATTTCCAATCAACATAATTTGGTTATGTAAGTTTGTTTTCTTTGAGTATTGAAACGAGTGAGTTGAAAACCATTTTAATTCTGAGAATCACATAATCAAAATACCGTTACTTATGATAAGCAAAATTTTAAATTTATTTTAATTTGGCTCCCTCTACCATTTTAAAATTAATTCACCAGCAGTCTAGATCCCTGTGAAATAACATGTCTCGATGGGAGGACATCTACTATCTATCGTTTGTCCAGACAAGCTAATTTCTTTTAATTTTACTATCTAGACAACTGACCATACCAAGTAAAATTAAATAGTTGGCATAGCTTCAGTCCGGCATATAATAGTAGTGACTCAGATGAAGAGGATACTATTATATACAGTTAAGTGTTAACCATCATCTAATCCCAAATCAATCGTTTCGCAATGAACCCTTCAGATAGAGAAGTGATCCACACTAACAATTATCCAGAATTATCTGTAAAGTAGGTTTGTACTGATGATACCACAATTAATCTGTCCGATAGGGTGAAAGGCCTTACCGCTAACATGTAGGGTTTTAATTGCATTGTCTATAAACTAGTGATGGAGACTGCAAAATTTATCTGTAAAATAAATCTTCTCTTCCACTTAGATTTTTAAAATATTTTTTTGAAGGTTACAAAAATTTACTTAATTAAAATAAATTTATTAATTTCAAAAATCATACGATCCGAAAAAATCAAACATCTTTCCGTGTACACGATTCCAAAGATTTCGATTTACCAAATCAACTTTTTGTGCTTAAATACGTAACAAATAAAATTTAATAAATGCACAATTTTTTCTTTGGCATTTCAGCTAAGGTGTTGATTAAAGATATTTATTTATTTTATTTTCGATCCATATTTTTTGAAAAATAATAATTTATTTTGATTAAATATTTTCCATTTAATTAATTCAAAATTTAGAATTAATTCTCACGTTTTTCAAGATATCCGATTTTATGAAAAAACATCTTAAACGTGATATTTTGTAAAAAATAAAATATCAAAAAAATTTCTATTTAATTAAAATTAATTAATTAAAAAATATAATTTTATTTTTCTATACGAAATATTTTAGTTAAAACTGAATTTTCAAATTAATTAAATTAATAGGGTAAATAAAACAGATATGCAAGCATCCACGCAATTCATATATATAAACACGACATGCATATATCCTGATTTTATGATCCAAGTAAAACGCTAAAGCGCTTAACTCTCCCGTAGAGAATGAGCTGTAATAATCCTCTTTTGTATCTGATTCTGTGATCCGATTGCATCAGAATTTCTTAATACACTTTGATATATACAAATATATCGTATTAGTCTTGAACATATCAAAAAATACAGAAAAAACAGTCCCAGGAGAGAGAACCACTTCTGCTGCTGGCGCCTAGTGCCGCCACCTTTAGGCAACTTTTGTCGACTCATCCAAGCTCCGTTTTCGACGTTCTTTATACTGATAGAAAGTTTTCAAAAAATAAATTTTTTTTTTCAAAATATCTACTCAAAAACAGCACGAAAAATAACCTGGAAAAACTGCCTAAAGCCACTGCGCCTATTTTGCCGCCCCTTTTGGGATTTTTTGATAGTTCTTTGGTGCTCGTTTTTTTAGAAAAATAGCTAAAATATTCAGCTACACGTTGCTTCGAAGAACACCTCGAAAATAGTTTCGAAAAACCTCGAAAACAGGCCCAAAGAGCCGCCGGTTGCCGCCGCTGGACAGCTACTGTTTTGTCGCCTGTTAGTGCACTATTTGGCCTAGGGTTTTTGGTTTTTGGACAATATTTTAAGGTATATTTGCTGCAATTTTATACCTAAAAAATTACTCAAAAATAGTCTCAAAAATAGCCTTAAAAATCATTAAAATCGCCACCAAACCATCGTCGGCAAAGCCGCAAGAACTGGGATGCTATTAATAATTTTTTTCATTTTTTTACTTATTTTTGCTACTATTTTTAATGCATAAATATTATAAAAAATGCACCAAAAAATTATTTAAAATTCATAAAAATCTTACTGCGATCCGTGGCCCGATAAAATCCTAAAACAGCAGCCGTTGCCACCTCCGTTCTTCGTGTTCTTGGATATACATAACCTCTTCTTAAATAATCTAAATAGATATTTTAAAAATAGAAACTAACTATTCATCGATCCTATGTCTCAACGGCTTACATTCCATCTATCACGGTCAACCCTTGTAATTAAAAAAAAATAATCATCATACAAACCCATTCAATCAAACATGAATAAAATATGGCTGTCACGCTCCAAACTCCGGACCACGTGAAACACCTATAAACAACCAAACACAACACCCAGCCCGAGAATAAACTCTCAAAGATACCATACATGTATTGTATGGTATTTATTCTTAAAATACAAAAAATAAAAAAATCATCCCCTTACTTACATCAAAACCCTAATCCTAGTATCCCTACGCTTTGTCCAGAATCTCCTTTGCACGGTTACCTAACTAGTTTTTAGTTCGATGTTCTGGGTTATTCTTTTAATTTTTGTTAAATATGTCCAGTTCATTCACAGATCTCAATATTACATACAGTTATCATATACCATCACATCACAAAATAATAAGTCATAGGAAACCCTAAACATGCATCTACGTTCAAGATAATAAAGATAACGCATGTTTCAACATCGAAAAGAAAGAAAAAAAGGACTTACCATAGGACGCTGACATGAGATATGCTGAGCCAGCTCTCGGAGAAAGATGTCAGCTGCAACGACATCAACTGGAAGGTCGTACTGTCTCATCCCGCCTGGACCTAGACGGTGGGACGCAGGAGCATAGGTCATCGGGTCGAAAGGGGCAGAAATGCCCTCGCCAGCATGTGGATCAAGGAAGCCCTCAACCTCAGCCTCAGCAGTTGTCTAATCTGCAGCTACCTGATCTGTAGCTGCATGTGCCCATGCCGCTCTATCCTGATCCTCAGCAGCACGAAGTAAGGACCGCTCAGCCTCGATCACGAGTATATCCATCGCCCCCTTAGTAGTGGAGGGTTGAGGAGCGATAATCCCACCAGCTGGAATACGAGAATTGGCACCCCTAATGGTGCCCATGGAAGAACTATCGACAGCTGAAGAGCCTCATCGTGCCCCCAAATCGTCGTCTCCATGACGTTGGTCCGCCATTAACAAGAAGGAATCACAAACAATAGTGTAAACATCGTGTGCCGGGGAGAATATTCGAAAAGCTAAAAAAAAAGCTTGAAAACCTTAAGAAACTTGAGGAAATTTGAGAGAAAGTTCGAGAGAAGAGAGAGAGAGAGAGTAGAGCATACGAATGAGGGTTAGCCAGCGCGTCGGGGGAAGCTTAAAGGGTTTCGGTTGTGACGGTTGGCACATTCGAAGTAGGCAACCACCAGGTTATTCAAGCGTCTTATGGCGACCGCCAACTTTGTGGGGTTTTGAGTGTGCGACCGCCACTAGGAAAGCGGTCATGTCAACCGTCTCGTTGTTTGGACCTGGCGATTGCCATGTTATGGCTTAGTGGGCACGTGTTTATGTTTTGGGATTTTGAGGGTTGTTTGGGCTTTATTTTGTGTGTTTTATTGAAAATAATTTTTAAGCCCTTTTCTTATTTATTGTGTTTTGTTGAAAATAATTTTTAAACCATTTTCTTAGTTTGTGTGTTGTTTAAAAATAACCTTTAAAACCTTGTGTTGTTTTCCTTAAAAATAACTTTAAACCTTGTTGTGTTTTTCGTGGTTTCTCCCGATAAATTTAATTTTAAAGTCTTGACTCAACTTTTTAATTATCTTTATTCTGTTTTCATCCCAAGTTTTTAGGTATTGACTCGGCCTATTAATTTTATCCCATGCCTAATCTCGAATTTTTAGGTCTTGGCTCGACCTATTAATTTGTGGTTTTCTCTCGATAAATCTAATTTTAAGCCTTGACTCGGCTTTTAATTATTTTTTATCCCGTGCCTCATTTCGAATTTTTAGGTCTTGACTCGACCTATTAATTTGAGATTTTCTCTCGATAAATTTAATTTTAAGCCTTGACTGGACTTTTAGTTATTTTTATCCTGTGCCTCGTCCCAAGTTTTTAGGTCTTAACTCGACCTATTAATTTGTGATTATTCTTTCGATGAAGATAGTTTTATACCTTAACTCAGCTTTTAATTATTTTTGTCCCGTGCTCGTCTCGAATTTCTAAGTCTTGACTCAACCTATTAATTCATGATTCTCTCCTTTAAGGATGATTTTAAAGTCTTGACTCGATTTTTTAGTTATTCTTATCCCGTTATCATTCTGATTTTTTAGGTCTTGACTCGACCTAATTAATTCGTTGTTGCTTTTCCAGTTAAGATAATTTCTAGGATCTTGACTCGATCCTTTTAATTATTTTATCCCTAGCCGAATTCTTAATTCTTGTATCGATCTTTGACTTGTTTGATTATTTGTGCTTCCTTTAGATCTTGACTCGACCTTTAGAAATTATTTGATCATACGAGTGTTCGCATCATGTTAGCATCTACATCATATTTAGTATCTTGCATTCTTGCATTTGCTCAGGAACTACGTTTTGGTCTGATCCCTAGCAAAAAGATACGTAGGCAGCTCGGTGAAAATTAGTGTACGACCAACATCATATGCATGCATGTGTGTTTGTGATCTAAGATTAACGGCTCGATCAAATGAATGTTATCTCTGGGTCTTTGACATAACTCGCATTACGCATTGCTGCGCAAGTTATGTCAAAGAGGGATAACTGTAGACACCCCAATTTGACCCTGCTAATCTTAGGTTAATATGAGTGAATTCGATAATGAAAACAAGTGAAATGGTGCTGCAGGACGATCCTCGGGAAGTGATCCATGCTCAGTGTTTGAACCCAATGATCAAAATCTTTAGACCAGTGAACCTACATTGTCCAACCCTTAAACCGTCAACTTTGAATTGTAGGACCGCCAATTTTGATTGTGGCGACCTTTATAAGAACCTCTTAGAAACCGAAGCCAAAGTGGTGGTCGCCACCTTTGAACCTTGGGGTCGCCAACTCAGTTGTGGCGACCGCCAGAAGAAACCCTTGGAAGCTTGAATATTGTGGCGACTGCCAATTCACAATCTGGTGACCGCCAACTCCAAATGGCCTGACGTGTCCCAAAACATGCTAGCACCTTATTGATTGATGAACTCTATAAATATTGTACCTCTAGTGCGATTTTCAAAGGGAAAATTCTGGTGTTCAAATTCTGATGAGTCGGAAGGTGAGAGAGTTCTAATACCGACACTCTGCTGGAGTACCGAGGAAGAACAATCACTAACGCTAATACCTTACTGGATTCTCAACTTGCCCTTACATTGGGTTTGGAGCATTGCCCGAGGATTGGACTACTGATCATCATTCCCTGACTTGAGGATTCACTTGCGATTTAGTTATTTTGTTTAGATCCCTGGTCTTTCTCTCTTTACTTTCTATTGCTTAGAGTGGCTGGGTTAATTTTAATTTTAATTCGCATGTGTTTATTCATTTGTGTAGTCGATTTAGTTTACCATTTAATTGTGGAATTGTAAGTATATGATTAATGGGCCTGCTTTATTTAGTATAATTCTGTTAATTTTCATTTAAATCAAAGTAATCTCAGCCGTTATTTCTGTTCACATCGCACACTTGCATTTTGGTTACTTTAAAAATTCATTAAAATAGTACCAATACACTTGGTTATCATGATTTTCGATATCGAGATTGTTATATTCAGGCACTTATATTTGTACGGTTGTAATTGTCGATATTATGCTCGTATCTTATATCTTCTAGTTGGGAATGGCTATTGCATTTCTATATAGTAGTCATTACCTTCATGGCCTAATTCTTGTTTTAATAGCATCTTTTCTGTTTGTCTCATTTGGTTGATCATTAACATGGAATTCATAATTGATATTTGAGTATAATTAGAATTTAGGGGATTTTAGAGAATATTTTGTTTTCAAAGTCCTATTTTTCTTATTTTAGGATATTGCATGTGGTTTTTGCTATGTTTCTTTTAGTTATGCAGATCTTTGATATGATTTTTGATTTAGAGAATTTTGGAGCATATTTCTTTACTTAGCATCATATTTAGAATAACTAGGTTATTTGACAAAATTGTAGGCAATTCATGTTCATTTTTGGTGTGTTTAGAATTTAGTGAATTTTGGAGCATATCTTTTCTTTTTGTTTAAAATCATGTTATGTTTAGGTTACTTGGTAATGTCGCATGCGGTTTGCTCCATTTATCATTTAGTTAGATTTTGCATGATTAGGACTTAGGCTCCCTTTTTTACGTTTAGTTGTTATTTCAGTATATTAAATATCTAGATTATGTATTTTTCTTATTTGATTTTGGATGTTCTCTTTTCATCCTCATTTTCTGTATTTGCATGCATTTAAAAAATCTAATTAAAAATTAATGATGATTAGTAGAGGTCAACCTCACGGTTGGGCGAACAGAATGCCTAACACCTTTTTCGATTCGTACATTAGCTCCCGAACTCTTGTTTTCTCTAGTTACCATTTTAAAAGATCAGTAGCTCATTTTGTTTTTTTTTAATTTTTCTCAAAAATCAAGTGGCGACTCCATTTTCAACAAAAAGGTTTTCAATTTTTAGTTTTTAAGGTGATAAAACATTTTCTAAATATTTCTTAAATTCCTAATTTTTGAACCAAAAATCCTAAAACCCGGGGCCACAAAGTGCCTTTCTAAATGGTTTTACTTTTTAGAAAGTTTTTGTAAAAAAACTTTCTAGCTTTGAAAATTTTAATTTTTCAAACCATGTTTACAAACTCACCAAAGTTCTTTAAGGTTTGAAACAAGCACCAAGAGCTTGGTATGAAAGACAAAACAAATTCTTGACTGAAAATGAGTTTTCAAGAGTAAAAATTGATACAACTCTTTTTGTCAAGTCTCAAGAAAAAGGCATGCTTGTTGTCCAAATATACGTATATGATATTGTCTTTGGCTCAACTAATGAAACTCTTTACAAGGACTTTACTAAGTGCATGCAGGGAGAGTTTGAAATGAGCATGACAAGAAAGCTAAACTTATTCGTTGGATTTTAAATCAAATAATCTCATGAAGGAATCTTCATTAACCAATCCAAGTAAATAAGAGATTTAATGAAGAGGTTTGATATGCAAAGTGCAAAACCAATAAGAACTCCAATGTGCCCTTCAACAAAACTTAACAAGGATAAAAACAGTAAAGCAGTGGAAGAAAAGAGATATAGAGATATGATTTGATCTCTACTTTATTTAACTACAAGTAGACCTGAGATCATGTTTAGTATTTGCATGTGTGCTAAATATCAAGATAATCCTAAAGAATCACATGTTACTGCTATTAAACGCATCTTTATATACCTTTTAGGTACACAAAATTTAGGATTATTCTATCCTGGAGGAATAACCTTTGAGTTATTTGGTTATTCTGATGCAGATTTTGTCGGTTGTAAAATTGACAAAAAGAGTACAAGTGGAACATGTCAATTTCTATGACACTCTTTAATATAATGATTTAGCAAGAAACATAACTCAATAACCTTATCTATAGCTAAGGCTGAGTACATTGCAACTGATAGCTGTTGTGCACAGGTTCTTTGGATGTAACAACAACTAGAAGACAATGGTGTAAGTTTAGATCATATTCCCTTAAATGTGATAACACTAGTACCAACAACATATCCAAGAATCCTATACAATACTCTAGAACAAAACTGTAACACCCCGGTATAGGCCCTAGTTATAGCAACTAGGTTTGTAACGACCAATGTAATGATCCAACCCAACCCTTAACATTAGCGACAGTAAACCGATAAGATCTTCGGTCACTGAAAGATTGAAAACCCTAACTCGGCCCGAAAATCATAATTCAATCTGAAAATCCTAAAGAGATCAAATGCTCAGAGGCAAAATCCTAATACTCAGAGAAGACTCCTAGCATCCTAAATTAAGTAAATAATATGAAATATTAGATTAAAAATCAAAATTTCTCATAATTAGGGTAAAATAACCATTTTACCCCTAGTATAGCAAAAAGTCTTAAAAATTCAAAATTTGACACATGGACACCCTAAATTAGATATTTAAATACAATTAAGTAATAAAAGACAAAATAACAGCAAAAAATGAGTGATGTGTTTGAGTGATGTGTTACTTATGAAGCTTAAGTGTGTGAATCTTATATGAACTTTGTAAGTAATTAGAGTATGAAAATGATGCTTTTGATGAAATGAACTCATACCAATGGTCCAAGTCCATGTTGCTTAAATTAGGGTTATGCTTCACATGTTTGCACTTAATGCTTTAGCAAGTTGTACCATGTGCCATGTCATGTTTATACACCATGCAATAATTAGTTGTACACAAGAGGCATATTGCACATTCATGGGCATTCCTATATTGCATCTTGGGTTATTAAAGTCGTTCGTACCTTTCAAATTGGGTTGGGAATCATTGTTCAGTGGTTGTCGGTCTAGGGCGTCCCTGGTTGCCATGTTTGGAAATGAAATTGGAGATTTCTATTATAAAAAGGAGGTTTAGGCACCATGGGTTAGTCACTAGATTTAATTTAAACCTTGGGCTGATATTAAACGAGCATCCTATTTTTTAAATGTGGGTAACCCTATAAAGTCCCATTACGGCATTGATAATAAGTCTCTGAGGTGGTAATAATATAAAGTCCCATCACAGCAATGACAATAAGTCCTTGAGGTGGCAATAACATAAAAGTCCCATCACGGCATTGACAATAAGTCCCTAAGGTGGCGATAACATAAAAGTCCCATCACGGCATTGACAATAAGGATTTGTTTACCTTCCATTGAATCTCGGTAAAGGATTTGTTTACCTTCCCTAAGCCACTATAAACCCCAGCCACGTATCGTGCAATCTAGTACATCATTCGAAATTCTCGGCTAAACGTTTGACTACTCGCTGCCCCAGGTTGCCTCTCCTAAGTCTTAGATCGATGAGAAATTTATTAGAGTTTAGCGCTTTCACGAGAAACTCAGGTCGTGCAC
>JAULJZ010007468.1:0-16695 GCA_032270985.1 Heliamphora pulchella | reverse complement strand
TTTACGGACTTCAACCGAAGGACCTCAGCCCTACCATGCACCTTTACGGATTTTAACCGAAGGACCTCAGCCCTACCCGATACACATTTACGGACTTTCACCAAGGGACTGCAGCCCTATCGAATGCACCATCAGCCAGAGCTAACATTCACAGAACCACATGTTCTACTATCTTATCTCATACACTTACGCATAACCTAGTTATGATTTAAATGCATGAAACCATGTACTATTATTACGTTCACATAACTACGTCACGTGCTACACACGCGACTCACATAAACCTGCACCTATGCAACATGCACTACATGCATTTATTCCTTAGATTTCACATCCACATGCCAATAAAACTCAGGATTCTAAAGCATAAACCACGTTACACATAACGCCATCGAAAGTCATGTAAATCACATTACATAATCCATGCATGAATAAACTACAATTATAACATGCATAAGCCCTTTATAAAAGCACATAGCCACATCTAACAACCAAACCTAGCCTGAAGGCCAACTAAAACCCAAAGGCCTCACGGTTTCACAACCTGAGACCCTTTCCCGAAAGGAACCACGGGCCCAAACGCTCAATGCATAACAAACACCCACATCTCAGTAACGCATCATCCCCGAGGATGGCATCAACATGAACACCTGAGGTCACCACACGACCCCTAAAATCACAACACAACCAACCGAACCACAAAAGGAATCCACAAGTATTTGAATCAATTAATTTTCATTAATTAATTAATTAATTAATTGAATACCATAGGACACCAACCGGAAACCAAAACTCAACCACCAAACAACAAAATACCAACGAACTCCCAATCCCCTAACACGACTAAAATAGACTCACACACGCTCACGACACCCACACACGTCCAACACAAGCCCACGACACCCCAAGAAACAAGAAACTTGGTCGAAAGGGCTCACAAGGATGAAAAATAACATTTTCTCGAACATTCGGCTAAAACGGGTGAAAAAAGTTTTGGAAAACTTGACACACTCTCACTATTTTGGTCATAACTTTTTCTACAAAACGAATTTTAAGGTGAGAGAGGTGCCATTGGAAAGAGAACTTCTGAGGCTTCAATTTGAGCACAAAAATTACCTAATTCCGAGTCCGTACGAGGTAGATATGGTCAAAACAAAATGGCTCTGCGTCACAGCCAAACTGCTCGCGCGCGACACGGCGCTCGAGCGCCGCAACCAGCGCCCCCACCAGTTCTACGCCCCTGTTTGTTTGTTAGTTTTTTTTTGTTCTACACCCCAAAACATTTATAAACCCTAAAACAAAGCCTTTAAACATCAGATATGATGCCCACATGCATACCGTAGCCCAAGATTACCATAAGGTTTCAAAAGAAACCATCACAACTCAATTCCATCCGCCGAAAATAATGAAAAATAGATTTTTAAATTCAAAAACCTATTTTTATGCAAAGTCAGATATACAACAATTCGACCAGTAAAAATACACCCGATTACACGTAACACCCTTAGAAAACATACAGGTCTAGAATTCTACCTCGGTGAGTTCAAAACTCGACGTCTCGATCCACGTGCAAAATCGAGTTTCGCTGGAATGAAATTCTCACCGGATGGTTGTGTAGCCCACCGTGCCAATAACAAGAATCGGCAATCTGCTGGTCGAAAATCGAGCCCCAGGCCCTCGAAAAATTAGAGAGAAGGCAGAGAAAATGGAAGAAACTTAGGAGTTAAGTCTTGAAAATATCTTTTGAAAATATCTAATTCCAGATATTTATAAGCCTCCAAAATATCTTTTTCTGAAAATTTTTAAAATTCGCACCACAACGTCTCACGACCCCGGGAACCTACCCCGCATGCATATCTAAGCCCGATCATGCATCAAAAGAAATAAAAACATGCTCAAATGAAAACACGTAGCTCGCGTCCGAAAACGCCAAAAAAAAAAACAGGTCAGGGTCTCACATAGTATTTGGCATTACTGAAATTAATAACTTATAAATTGTACCTTGTAACAGAATTTGTGAGTGTTTGGTAAATATTTTAACTTATAACTAAAATTTAAGAAAAAGTAGTTATAATTTGTAACAAAAATTGTATGTGTTTGAAAAAGATTATAACTTATAGTTAAAATCAGTAGTAAGAAGTTAAAAACTACTGTAAGTAACTTTGCCAATCATCCTCATAATAAATTAGCCAAACTTTAAAACCATGAGGAACAAGAAAGATGATGTAATTAGTAATACTTGACTAATTTGTAGATATTTAGATTTTGGCGCCAAAAAAGTTTTGACGCTAGTTTTACTATTTTATCCTTAAAAAATCTCATGTAATTGTATTGGAATAATTATTTTAGATTCAAAATATATATATTTACTCGTCAAAATCTATCAAACAAAATCTATATTTAATATAAAATTATTTTAAAATAAATTTTAAAAATTATAGCAACTTTAAACAAAATTTCTTGCCTTTTGGCTTTAAGCTACCTTAAATCTTTGGTTTGAAGTCACTCATATCCCAACCAAACGAATTTTTTGGCATTTTAGCTTAAAGTGACTTTAAGCTAAAAAACACGCTTAAAACTAATTACCAAACTAACTTTATTTTGGGGATTTCTTTTTTTATGTTAATCGTTATCGCCGTCTTGTTTGAAAATTAATTTATCTCGCAATTACATATTCTAACATTACCTACGTCGTAGGTGTGTTTAGTCAATTTATATATGCTCCTCATCAACCTCACTTTGATGCTGTTTATTGGATTGTACGATACTTGAAAAGTGGACCAGGTCGCTACATGCTCTATCAGCCTCCTCAAACCTTATCTGTAATTGGCTTTAGTCATTGAGATTAAGCTGGCAATCGCTCTGATCGATAGTCTAATTCTGAATACTGTGCCTTTATTGAAAAAAACCTTGTTACTCAACGTAGCAAAAAAAACAAGTTATTATTACTAGTTCTAGTACTGAAACTAAATATCGTGCTATAAGACATATTGCTTCTGAACTATTATGGGTTCACCTGGATCTTATGAACTTAAGCGTTCCTATTTCTTCATCGATGTCGATATATGCTATTTTCATTACTAATAACCCAGTCTTTCATGAACAAAGTAAGCATATCGAGACTGATTGTCACTCATTCATGACTTCTTGTTACGAAAGCAAACTATCACTATATGTTCGCTTGGAAATCAATTAGGCAATATTTTTACTAAATCTTTACCTCATTCCTCTTTTCAACATTTTTTCTTCAAGATATGCATATTTAATCTCTGTACTCTAGCTTGAAGAAGAGTGTTAGAATAATTATTTTATGTCTTGAGAGTCTTATTGTAATTTACACATTTATTACTTTAATATAAAAATTTAGAGTTTTAATACAAATATTTAGAGAGTTAGAGGTGAAGGGGACAAAAGTAAAAAATCCTAAACCTAATTCTTCTCTTATTTTCTCTCTTTCTACTTCTTTTTAAACTCTAAATCTTAAACTTTGAATTTCAAATCTTTTGAATAAAATGATTCCCCCCACCCCCTCCCAAAGAAAAAGTCAAAAAGCCAACAAATTATCCCAAACACAATAACTTAAAATAAAAAATAAGATCATATTAAACATTTCAATAAAAAACCAAAAAGAAAAATACTAACATATACAAATTATCCCAAACAATCTAACATTTGTTTCCTCTTTTTTCTCAAAAAACAAAAACTCTAAAAAGTTGAGTTTTTTAGACATCCTAAAGAAGCTCCTAACAAAATCAGCAACAATTTTCTACCAACCAATTAGATCAGCCACAATTTTACTCATTTCTTTCTTTTGGAGAGAGCAATTTTTTTTTATTTTTTTTTTGGGTGGGGGTGGGTGGGTTAATATTAATATGTTTGAAACACCAAGTTGTTGGAGCTCATAACAGATCAGTAGAGAAGTCCTGTTGATCAAAAAAGAAACAAGAAACGAAGCTTAACCATTAGCGCGTGCGCATCATGAACAACATTTACAGCATTTCGGTTTCGTTCCGAGCCAGTTGCAGAATCCAAAATTACCTTCATTTCTTTCACTTTTTCCTTTACAACTACTAATCAATTTACATGGCGAAGAAAAAAGAAGACTGGAGCTGGAAAATCAAACCGGCATTAATGCGAAGAAATGGGGCTATAATCTCCGTCGTCACTGCCTCTTTGCCAAAGTCTTCTTCAATCCCTTGAGAATCTTCCCAAACCAAATCAAGTTCATGGTACCAAGCAAAGAAGGCACCACAAATACTAAAAGGAAACCAAACATGTGCATCTGCATGACCTGCCATGTCATGATTCATAGCCTTATTCCATTAGTAAAAGTAGATCACAATGCACATCCATGATGCAAAGAGGAGTTTTTTGTACACAGTACAAGAAAATAAGATAGACTTATACATAGAAACTTGAAGGAACTCTTAAGGAATCAGCCGGAGAGGAAGATGAAGTGTTCCAATTTTACACATTCGACCCGGTTCTTCTTACAGAAATCCAACACAGACGACGATGATAATAGTGGAAGATTTACCACTACTTTCACTACAGAAATATTAACGATGAAATTTTGGTACAGATAATATTTATCCTGTATTAGTGCATTACAGGTGAAGAATTCATCACTGAATTGAACACAGTAAGAATGAAAAACACAAAAAATGAAACCAAGGAACTTGAAAGAAACAAAACAAAATTTTTAATCTTTCTATCTGTAGAAACAAGGAATTTTGTCTAGGAACCGAACTTCCTATTATTCACAGCTCTCAGATTCCCTTTTTCTGTTCAGCAGAAAAATAGAGAACGAAAGACTTTTCATTTCCTTTGCCATATACATGGCAAGGGATGAGGCACAATCCAAGCACCATATCTAAATGGGCCTAACTGTTGGAATAATGATGGTAATATATACTCCTGGCAGTTTATATCATGTCAAATATAGCATGAAACATAATTGTATGGTATAGAGTCCTTATGAATGTTTCGAAATTTTTTCTAATAATGGAAGATTAACACGGTTCAAGTGTCATAGCCAACAGAAGAAATTGTTAGTCTACATGATTCATGGCCATAAGAAGTTGATAAGTCAAGAGGTAGAATTACCTGGTCGTAGTGCAAGTACACGTGGTAAGACATGTAAACGAACAACAAAATTCTTGCTACCTGCAACCATAACCTCTTTCAGCAAGCACGTCTATCAAATGTCTTAACAAGTCAAATATAAAACAAAACAGAATCATTTAGATGTTTGGGATTACAATACATGGGACATCCCACAAGTCATGCCAAGCCACCACAATTTGATTCAGCTTCCCTTTATTCATTTCAGTGCCTAGCATGGCTAGCAAATGTATCTCATACTATGTGGCATGTCGTTTAGTGCAAGGCCACTCATTTGATCATCTAAAGCTGCTCATATTTTCTTGGACTCAGATGACTGCCAATTATTAAATTAGGTCCAGCTGATATGAAAATATAAATGAACACAACTCACCAGCCAAGCAAAAAATATCACCACGCCATTAATCAGATATGCATTTGACCTCTTCAAACCACAAGTATCAAGATACCTGCATGAAACCCATACAGATATATCAAATTCAAATGCTGAGCTTGGATCATTGTCGAATCTCATTTGTTAAAACATACCATCTCATATTGATCTCTGGAGTTGTCACCTCAGATATCAGAACCATGAATGTGTAAAGCTGCCCTTCCCCAGTATACATAGCATATGCTACTGCAATTGTGGAAAGAGAGTGATGCACAATCTGAAATGCAAACGGTACAATCATATGAGTGATATTGACATGATTATTATTTGTTTCTAGACAGGGCTTTCTATATACAATCTTCACTGTCAACTCTATTTACATAACCTGCTAGACCTTTCTATGTGAAATGCCCGATTGTATAAGATAGATAATCCACAGATTCATTGCCATCCACACTAATTTAACACAATGATTAGAATCGTCACCAGCATTGGTGGAACGATGCTTACAACTTAGAAAGGATAAATGGTATTGTTTCTTCGAATATTACATCAGTGCTCAAGACCAAAATCTATGTTCCACCATGTTGTTTAACCAGATTCGAGAAGCATATTTACAATTAATTAAACAAGGTGACTAGGTAGATCTCAACCTAATAAGGCAAACAAAATAACGGGCTAAACATGGAGTACATGTTTCTAAAATTAAATTCAAAAGATAGATACTTAATGTCGCTGTGTTTATAAAACTATCGGCCAAAAGAAATATGATATGATAAACTTGATTATCTTTCATCCTTGACAGTATACTTACATACTCTATTCCACCCACGGAAGGATACCACCAAAAAATCATTCCAAGATCCGCAACGAAGTACCCTACAGAAACCTGTCAAAAATCACATATAAACTAGTATATGGAAAGGGATACTCATACAAGTAGAAAAACACGAGTTAATCAAGAAGTGAACTTAAGAATTCCAATAAGAAAATTGACAAGTATGAAGCACATGGAGTGGCATCATCAAATGTTTCAGAAATAAGCAAAGCAGTTGCACCCCATGCATTTCAATTTTCACAGTTTGTTTGGTTTCATAGTTACAAAGGGTCATGCCAAAAGGGACCCACATTCTCTACTTCTTTGCACTAATGGAACACATGCCCTCCTGTTAATGGCTCAGAATGAAAATATAAATAAACAATGAGGAATAAGAGAAAATGCACTACAATTACCTCACAAAAATTAGTGGGTTTCAAGATCTGATCGTAATTGTATTTTTATTGACCTAAAAAAGGCAATCAAAGTCCTCTCATAGGAACAAAGAGACCTGATTTATTTGTTCCACCTGTAACTTTCAATTGGAAGATTAAGACCAGGGTTCTAAATTGCAGTATCAAAAGACATGTCGCTACCAATGATATGGCCATTTATAAATGGCCGATATTGGACAATATCTGGCAATACATTAGCAAATATCGGTATTGGATGCCCAAAATCCCAATACATATCGGCCAATACAATACATAATGGCCGATATATAAAACCTTGATTAAGACATGAATTATCCCCCACATGATGACAGATCATGTGAAATCGCTTTATATCCACAACTGAGCAGTTTGAACTTTCAAAAACAGGATAGGGTGGGGTGGAAAGTAGGACAAATCCTCTAATCAACTGGTGCAGAAAAACTGGAAGATACTAAGTGCGAACAGTAAACGTAAAAAGAAACATGGCAGAAAAATCATTCTAATTGAAATAATAGCAAAACTCGAGCACAACGACTGGGGAGATTAAAAAAAAAAAATCTTCAAGTTGGGAAGCATTCCGCTAGAACAATAAAAGATACAATTCATAGTTTTTGGTGGAAATGGTTGTAATGAACTTGTTGGCATAGAAATAATAGAAACAATGCTATTGAGAATCTCAAGACTCCTAATATTTGAAAGTTTTCAAGATTTAGCCTTTTTCATCAGAAGTTTTAGGCAAAATAAAGATATTAAAAGAAGCTACAGGTAGCATTGGAATTAAATGAGAGAAGATAAAGAAAACAAAGAAAATAAAAGACAAATACTTACTCCCAAGGAAAAAGTTGATAGCTGTGAGCTTCGGAATGTAACAAGGCCAGCATGCTGATGGTCAGAAAAGAGATCTGACCAGAATACAAAATACACTGACAAAGTTCCAATAAAAATTGCATGAACAGTAGAGACGGCACTGCAAGATTAATTAATAACAGCATTCATAAGAGTGCCAATAAAATACAATCAATAGATATTACATCGACAAACTTGGATTATGCATTCACCGGTTGTTCCACTCGATCCGCTGTACTTTTGTAAGTGTAGCATAGCTCCTAAAGTAAAATGCACTGACCAATTGGGAAAGATCATAGACCTGCATGGGAAAATTAATTCAGACCCGGGGGGACCTTAAGTAACTTTGACATCTGAAGAATATATCAAAGTCTCACAATAAAAACTCCTTTTACTAATGATATTGTATGTTTCATGCATGTATCAGTTCTTCATCAAGATTGACAACAACACAAAGAATAAGTAGAAGAGAAATAAAAATAAAAAAAGAAGGGATAATTATGCGGACCTCCCCAGAGGTTTCTGCCAATTACGAACCTCTTATGAGTTCTGAAATTACAGTCATTCCCCTCAGGCTTGCACCACACCCACCCTCATCCGCTACACAGCCTACACCCAACTTCTTTTCTATCTACGGTATCTCTCTCTCTAATTCATGTACCAATCTGCACGACCACCCTCAGTAGTAACACACTATGTCACCATCTCAAATACCAGAACACCAAGAGTGCTTCTGAAACATATAGTTGAATGGATATATAGCATATACTAAGAAGCATGGAAACTTCTACAGAGTAAGCATATCAGGTGTAAGTGCCAGATAGATTAAAAAAATTTTAAAAATGTATAAATAAAGTAAATAAAACAAAGTAAATACCATTGAATAAAGAAAAAATAAATAATTTAAAGCCATGAATAAATAATAAATAATTTGAAGAACAAATGTATGTAATTCCAATATTATAAACAAACCAATATGAATTAATTTCTAGTATATGAATTTATAACTAGAAACTTGTTCATTTATTTATTTGGTTAATATGTGTTTGGTTGCTTGAATATGATTAAGTGTTTAAACAAGAATCTAATTTTTTTTCTTGGACCCTTTAAAATAAACACAAGCCTAGCTGATGAGCCCATGAAATCCTTAGCCCAAACTTTAATTCTATTAAACCCAAGAACCATGGGCCATTTCTTTTAAACTTTTTTAAACCCAATCCTTTTAACTTGAGCACCAAATGAACACAAGGCCCAAAGATTTAATGCAAGACCCAAACCAAGCTATAAAACAAAGCCCATTTGAGCCAAACAACTCCCTAGGCCAGCCAAGGAGAGAGGGTGAGTGGGTGTGCATGGTGTGCTAGTAATTACATGGGAAGTTTAGGCCTTGTTCCACCGAAATTGACTTGTTCAAATTTTCTTTACTAAAACCATACCAAGCCTTATATATATACATATATATAATAAAATCAGATTTTATTATCCATTTTTTATTGAAAATTAAAGCCTCATATTGCTTGTTTTAACTACTTAAAAACTATGTACACCAAAAGTGCTTATAAGGCCTAGCGTGAAAATTCCTGCCACTTGGCTTAATTTTTTACCATGCCACCTTCAAATATATATTTTTAGCATATAATAATTATCTCATAAAAAATAAATATAGGGTGCCTAAAGTATTTTGATTATCTGATCAAATTCAAAAGAAAAAAGACCATATCTTTCCTTTATGCTTAATTCAGACAATGTGCTACATACTTGTACATACAAGGCCCTATTTATACATCAAGAATTGTCAAAATCAGCCCTGAAATACCCCATATGTCAGAAGCCCCCTCTCCCCTTAACCCTTGAGTGCATTTCATGCCGTAGTCATGTCTTCATAATATCACTCTCCATGCAGATGGACACTTGTCCATTCTTTCCTTTCATCTTGCATCTTTAAACTCCACTACCATGACCCTTTTTATTCAACAAAATCAACCCCTCTTCCCTCTCACCTTGTCTGAAATCTCCTACAGAGAGAGAGAGAGAGAGAGTATTGAAGAAAGAAGGAAGAACAAGGAAGGAGGCTTTGAACGTCCAAGGAGAGGAGTTTCTTCAAGTGTTCATCATCCCCGACCAATCCTCATCTCTTTATTTTTATTTTTTTCAAAACTAAGGTAAATATACTTCTGAAAATATGATTTCTCAGCCTCTCCCCTCTGTATGGTTGCTAAGAAAACATTTTCTCACTCACTTATCTTTCCTACTTTCTTTCGTTTTAAGAGCAATCTGTCCCTACTTATATTTTGAGTTGTTTCGAGAACTTGTCTTTAATTTTTACTTCTGAATTTTGTTTTGAACTTATATTAAAACATGGTTTTAAAATGCTCAAAACTTGCATGCATGGCTCGATAGCCCAAAAAGGGGAACCATGTTTTTTGCTATACTCTGCTCAAATTTTCTTTTACTATTAGACCTTGTGTGCTTCGATTAAAAGAGCTTAATAATTATTTTGCTATGATTTTGAACTAGAAATACTTATATATGTCTACTTGATGTGTGATTTTTGAAATAGTTTTAGCTTACATTTTTATATGCATCTTTGCCTCTGATCCTGTTCTGACTATAACAATCAACTTTGAAATAGCGCCATTTATAGTACAAAACTACTTTTATGTGAAACCACCAAGAAAAGTAGGATTTTTGTCTTATCTTTCAAACCCCGTTAGTCTTGCTAAAAAATATTATGTGTAACCGAGACATAAATATTTTACTAAAAGGTGTCCAAATCTAAACTATTAAGGGAATTTTTGTTATTTCTCTCTCACTTGATATAATTTTCATGCATGGTTGACATCCGCATCACCCTGACATCATATAGTATATCTCTGTGAAATTTTATGATTTTAGGAGACCCGTAACCCACTTGATCATATTATGGCTTTAAAATGTTATGTCAGCATGTTCATGCCTATATGTGATGTTTAAACTCCATACTACAATATTTTATCATAACTACTGTGGGGGAGAAAATCCTCCCCTAACAGAAAATCTATCAAAATTGCCGAGCCATCATCTCACCATCACATCCTGACATGGATGGGACAAGTCTAGGACAAGCCCTCTCTCAGCATAGGAGGGGGGACCTGCACTTTTACATAGAGCTTTCTTTTTCAATTCTTGAGCTAATTTGAGCGTCGGAGGCCCTTCCTCCGACCACCGGCCGGGGGTCTATTTTGCAAGAATTAGGTGAACAAAGCATCCGAGAACTAGTGATCATCTTTCTCATTCGGGCTGGTTATTCAATCTATCAAACAAATATAATTTATGGGTCACCCCCATACATTTGGCGTTTACTGTGGGAACAATAAAGCTCGGCGAGGAAGAAGACCCACACCTCTCTCTGCTTTTCAACCTCTGGTCTGGTAATCTCATTATTTCCTTTATCTCCACACAAACAGAAGATTCAAGAAGATTTTAGCTCTCAGATGAAACAGACCAAGTTGGTGGGCTCCAAAAGACAAAAACCCACTCCTTATCTCAGCACTCTTCACCCAATCTCTCTCTAGTTAGCTTCCCAAGATGAAAACCAGTTTGTATCTCAAGCTCTTACAGGGTCATCACCACCCTTCTTCCCATGTGGAATATCTCATCAACCCATATGTTTTCATTTCTGTTTTTTATTCTAATTTCTATTCAAACGGTGAGGAGCAGCTCAGCAATTTGGTATCTCGATCCCCCTTGACCTTTCGGTGGTGAGGAGCTCCTATTGTGAGAGGAGTTTGTCTTAGATCCCCAATCTCCTCACCTTCCCATCAAAAACCAGAAACCCTTGGGTAGGAGTTCGGCCTCTCGGCGGTAGAGAGAGGCGCGGTATTTTCGGGAATAAGCTTGGTCGTTCATAATCGTAGCTCGGCGGTGGAAGTTCATCAATTATTCAGCTTCATCAAGAAGCATCTAATTCTGATTTCTGTGGTCAAAGTCTCTTGCGACAAGGAGTTGTGGCGTCAGTGCCTGAAGTGCAACCATATGGATTGAACTTGTAGGAGGTTGCAACCACATTTACTGTAGATGTGGTTATGAGTTTTGTTACACTTGCAGAGCTGAGTGGAAGAACAAGAAAGCAACCTGTACCCGTCCTCTCTGGGACGAACACCGAATTGTGTACAGTAAGCATAATCGGTGGCACATGCATTTCAGCAGTGCTTACATGGCTCGGCACTACGAAACAGCTCGGCGGCAACTCAGCTTATTTTTTGTCACCAATCAGAGGGTCGCCACGTAATGGCCAGCTCGCCCCCCACAGCTCAAAAGTTGGTTAGTCTCGGTACCAAATCAGCTCGGGTCTCAGCATAATCAGTTTGGCAAAATTTGCCAGCTCTTGATCTTTTCTGCGTCAACCCAGCTCAAATCCGAAGCTCGGCGGTTCAGCTTGGCGATATTGGTTTGATATTTGCTCGGTTTCGCAAACAGCCCCATTCGGTTCCCCACCTACTGGACTGCTCGGCATATAAAGGAGGATGTTGCTCGCTTAAATCTTGGCACCAAGGTCTGTTCAGCACAAGATGGTTGCATCTCGGCACTGGAGCTTCACTGTATCTTGTTTGGCATTTCCCTAAGACTGCAATAAACCAGTCCATTCAACAATTCATTCTTCTTGTCGCATGTGATGGTTGGCACTTCAGCACATTTTTCTTCGTAACTCTCAGTTTGTTCGACATAAGATAGTCGCATCTCGGAGCAAGTGATGCACGGTGGACAAGTCGTTGTGCTCGATTAATCGCCGAGACTCCGCCACAGCTCGCGTTGTGATGAAGAGGTTTTTCAGCCGTCCAATTTTGGGAATCGATGGTCCAACGGTTTGGGCGCGTGGGACCAACAAAGCCTGTTATCAACCGTTGATCATCACTTGAGTCGCAGGGTCCCTGTAACTGCAACAAGCGGAGAGCATGTGGTGGGACCCAACAACGGGTAATGGGACCCGCAACTCCACCAGTAATTCTCTCTTCTCCTCGGCGTAGAGGTCTCTGAGTTGAACACTTCCATAGCTGAGCAGCGTGGACAATCTGTTGCAAGAATAATCGGCTGAGATCTCAGCCGGATCAAAACCAGAAGCAAAGCCCAGCTCAATCCGGGGATCTTGGACTACAACACTTAGCAAGTCACCAACGCACTTAGTGAAAGCATCCTCGGCTGGCTCACAGTGATAGCCACCGCTTTTCTCTCCAAAGCCAAATGCGTGTACAGGAATTTCTATATGAGCGAAATGGGTTGACGACAAGTGGACAGATCCATGCGGTTGGTTGGAATTTTTGGACTGGACCCGCTCATTTTCACAGCTCAGACAGTGCTTCACGTTCACTGCACGGCACGTTTTGAATTGCTCAGTTAGATTCTCAGTCCTCTCTGAAGTTCTGATATTTTTTCCTGGCTGGTTAAGAAGAGATAATCAGGGATGAAAGCTAACCTGGAGCTCTCTCTCATCATCTCCGCTGAACGTGAGCTAGTTTGGTTCTCAACTCAGTTCCTCGGCACCTTGCGAAATAGCTTGGCTCAGTACTTGGAGCTCGGCACTCAGTCACCCCAGATCAGGTTCTTATCTTTTCTCTCTCTACTCATACATCTGCCCAATATAGTGAGAGAAGGAGCGAAGTTCGCTTGGCCTCTCAAACAATTTAGCTCAGTGGATCACTCTCGGCAATTTGCAATCTCGACAGCAAGACCGGTCGCTGCGACTACTTATCAGCCGGTAGGACTGTTCTCTATTACGTATTTCTCTTTGGCCGGTCTTTGGATATATGTTCTCTATAAGAAGTGATTTGTTGTGTTCGGAATTTGTTTCTTCATGCTCGCTGTTGTGATCTTGAAAGCGTTGAACCTGTTGTGTGAGGCGGAGGACAAGTCGTACGTTAAACGAACTGGTAGTGCACACGGTTGGGATGTTTTGTTCTACATATTTGGCTTTTTGAAAGGAATTACTTTGTTTGCGTGGATTGTGTTGATCGGGACCCGCTGGTCTTTCTTGAAGCTGTATTTACAGGATAAGGAAAAGAAGGTTTTGATGATTGTGATGCCGCTTCAGGTTGTTGCTAATATCGCTCAGTTTTGTTCCCCATTGTGCAGTCAATTAAGAATTTGCGCAAGGCAGCTCGCACTGATGGGAAAGCAACCGTGAATCTGATGAAATTGACTCTGTTCCGCCAATACTCTATTGTGGTTATTTGCTACATTTATTTCACACGGGTTGTGGTCTATGCATTGGAAACGATTACCTCTTGTAGGTATCTTTGGGCCAGAGTGGTGGCTGGGGAATTAGCAACGCTTGCTTTCTATGTGTTTATTGGTCACAAGTTCAGGCCTAAGGCACATAATTCATATTTTGTGGTGGATGATGAAAAGAAGAAAACTGCAGCTGAAGCATTGAAACTTGAAGATGAGTCTGAATGGTAATCTATTCCAGAGAAGTCTTGAGAATGTGGTTAAATAGGGGTTAAACTCGGTTCTGGCGATCCATGCATCGTCTCTCACTCTCCCTCTACAGTATCTTCTATCTCAAAACAAACTGCAGTACCACAACATCTCAGCACTGGAGCTCGGTGGCACCTCTCATCTCGGCACTTTTATAGTTGGCTCCTCAGCAACTCAAATTCATTTATCACGGCAGCTCAACTTATTAATCCTAGAGCTCGGGGATTGTTTCTCAATTGAGCGGGGGAGGAAGCACCCCCATCGCAAGGTTTCGCCTTCACTTTACACGGCCACGCTGTGGAGATGGGATTTGAACCGAGCGCGTTAGTTCAGAAAACAGTTCTAAATTTTTATGATAAATATGGAGAATATTTGAATTTATCTTTCCATCGCTGTAGCTGGGTCTATCTTCTTAGCTCATAAGCTGGATTTAACTTCTCGACACCAAATCCGAAGCTATTTTCTCGGCGCTATAGTTGGATTCGTCTTCTCTCTCGGCCCTATTGATCGGCATCTCATTTATGCTTATGTTACTGTCACGGTCACCGAGTTCCTTCTCAGGCATTATGTATGGCTCATGCAGCTCATCAACAAAAAACCCTAGCGTAGCCTAGGTGTCGAGCCCAGCTCTCGGTTTTTAGCCAAAAACCCTAACCTAGCCTAGGTGCCGAGCCCAGTTCACAGTTTTAGCAAAAAGCCTTAACTTACCTAGGCAAGATATTAGAATAATCTCAGAGACTAGAATAGCTCTTAGAGTTAAAATAGCCCATCAACAAAAAAATCCTAACCTAGCCTAGGTGCCAAGCCCAATTCTCGATTTTTAGCGAAAACCCTGGCTTGCCTAGATAGAAGATTAGAATAATCTCAGAGATTAAAAAAGCTCTCAGAGTTAGAATAACTCATCAGCAAAAAACCCTAGTTTAGCCTAGGTGCTGAGCCCAGCTCTTGATTTTTAGCAAAAAAACCCTAACCTAGCCTAGATGTCGAGCCTAGCACTCGGTTTTCAGCAAAAAGCCATACCTTGCCTAGGCAAGAGATTAGAATAATCTCTGAGACTAGAAGAGCTCCTAAGGTTATAATAGCCCAAAAGTCCCAACTTGGCTAAGCACTCCAAGTCCTAGTCCAGCTAGGCACTCAAAGCACTCCAAGTCCTAGTCCAGCTAGGCACTCAAAGTCCTAGCCCTGCTAGGCGCTCTAAGTCTTAACCCGGCCAGGCACTCAAAGTCCTTGCTCACCCAGGCATGCTCCAAAGTCCTAGCCCGGCTAGGCACCCAAAGCCCTGGCTCGCCCAGGCATGCTCCAAAATCTTAACCCAACTAAGCACCCAAAGCCCTGGCTCACCCAGGCATGCTCCAAAGTCCTAGCCTGGCTAGGCACTCAAATGCCTGGGCCCAGGCATGCTCCAAAGTCTTAGCCTGGGTAGGCACTCAAAGCCCTGGCTCGCCTAGGCATTCAAAGTGACATAGTTAACTAGTCTTCACGATAAAAGATTGCGGCACATGCAGCTTCCACCTCCTTCTAAAGAAGCATGTAGAAGCTGGGAGCTATTGTGGGGGAGGAAATTCTCCCCTAACAGAAGATCTATCAAAATTTCCCAGCCATCATCTCACCATCCCATCCTGACATAAATGGGACAATTTTGTTAGCTTTATTATTGTTATCCGGTATGGTTGGGCACACCATATCTTATTGTATATTTTTGTTTAGTTATTAGTAAACTAGTGCGCACCCCGTTAGAGTTAACGCCTTCATTAAACTTAATACTATCCGATTAACATAGTATCAAAGCCATCACCGCCAACAGCTCTTCCTTGAACCTTAACTCTAGCCGCCGACCACCCAAACCTCATCCTCCAACGCCGCCACCCACCAACGCCATTAAGTGCCGAAATCCACCAAACCAGTCTCCAACAGTCGCCGAAACCCGAACCCTCGCCACTGACCACGCCAGTCTCATCCTCCAGCGCCGAAACCTACCACAGCCACCACCTCTAACGCCGAAACCCACAACCCAGTCCCCAACAATTGCCGATAGGCGCCGAAACCTACCAAACCACTACCTCTAGCGCCGAAACCCACACACCAGTCCACTCCTGGCGCCGAAACCCACCAATACCACCACCTCTAGCGCCGACAACCCCAAACCAGTCCACTATAGTCGCCGACAGCCACTAACGTCGCCGAAACCAGTTGCCGCCACCCAAACAGTCGCCAAAACCCACCAAAACCAACTAAACAGTTGCCATAGTCACTAATCGTGTCCCAAAAACAGTCTCCGACCATTTAAACAGTCACCAGAAACCTAACCGAGTCGCCGAAAAAGTCACCGAAAAAGTCGCCGGAACAGTCGCCGGTCGCCGAAACAGTCACCGGAACTCAGCAGTTCTGTTTTTTCGTCTCCCTCACTGCATCCCTTCATTCATCCGTGCAATGGCCTGCTTTCCATTCACCGCCAAGTTTTGTGTTGTCTAATTTTTGTTAATCCAGTGAGGGTTGTCTGGTTGTGGGTTCTCTAGTATTTGAACAAAAATTTCATCGAAGGGCGATAGGTCTGCTACCCGAGCTTCTGAGACTGTTAAGTCTCTGACGGATACAGGGCGATCAATGAGAACTGAGGTGTTCACTTCTTCTACTCGACTTGTCGATGA
>JAULJZ010007457.1:0-16696 GCA_032270985.1 Heliamphora pulchella | reverse complement strand
CTTTTAAATCAATAAACCCTCGGTAGTACATTTTTACAAATGTTTTGGCCTTGTTTGGTCTTCTGGTTTTAAATCCCCTTTGTTTGGACGGTTTGGTGGTTGTTCGGTAGCTTTTGGCGTGACCCAGAGTTTGGAGTGTGACAGGTCCGAACTCCCTTGAGTGATGGAGCAGTATATTCTTGGGCTGGGTTATAGACTCATAGTTTTTATCCACCCTCAACTGTCCCTTAGCTTTGGTTCTTGCTTGGCCGATCTGCCTGGTGAGGGTCCAGAGCTTTAAATTTTTGTTAGGTTGTCAGCCCTATTGCACGGGGTATGCTCGGTCATACTGTATGAGATGTGCTGGGTGTTGGGGTTCCAAGGGGTGCTCCCTTATTCGGATACCTTTATTCGGTTCTTCGGATGGCAGTTTAGTTACCTAAACCCCTTGGGCTCCTCTCATGAATGGAGGCAGCAGGCCTCGAGCCTAGTTCTGCTGATGTGGCGTGTCTGGAGTGGCGCGTGGAAGCGGTGTCAAACGTCAAATCATTGATGATTCGCGTCGTTTCAAACGTACAGCGCATTGAATGCGCTTGTCATTTCAAACGATGGGTATAAAAACCCAGAATGCCGCCATTTCTATCTTTTTATCGTTTCTAAGCTTCTCCTGTGATATTCCTTCTGCGATTTCTAGTGAGCCAAGCCCAGTTTTCGGCGAAGGAAAACTTGATTCCAACGAGAGTTTTTATAGTCTCCAGAGCCGTTTTCAGGTAACCTTCTCGTTTTGCTGCTTTTCCCTGCGCCTTGAGACGAGTTTGCTCTTTTTGCTTGGCATTTTGCCCCATTCCTTTTCTCCCATCTCTCTTTTTTTATTGTTATGGGCAAACTCCGAAAGTTGGTGTCGACGCAGACGGCCATGCGCGAGTTTCGACGTTGATACAACGTCCCAGATGATGTTGGCATCACTCTGGAAAATCCTGGAGACTCCCGTGAAGGGAATTGGAAAAAACTTCCCCTTCTGTTGGTAACCATAGTGGAAGGGGGAGTTCGGTTCCCTATTCACCTTCTTCTTCAGCGAGTTCTTCGGCATTTCAAGGCGAGTCCCATGCAAGTTTCTTCAAATGTTTTCTGAGTTGTCATGAGAGTTGTAGAGTTGAACCGTATCCTAGGTACCAACCTCGGTATCTAGGATATAGTCTACTGCTACGACATGGTCAAACATCCCTCTGGGTCGTACTACCTCAAAGCAAAGAGGGCAGCCGAGAAGCTTGTCGTCGAGCAGCCGGACTCCGGTAAGGACACTGATGACGACTTCCTTTACATAACGGGAAATTTTGAGTTTGGCTCGGGGAAGAGCAAGATATCTTTACCATCCCACGAAAGGATGGCCTGGGTTCTGGTAGCCCCCTACCACTTGTTTGTTTTTATTCTCCACAGAATGATTTGTATGTTCACATATCTACCGAACTTTTAATTAAAAAATTCTTTATTTGTTCGGCACAGGTGCTATTGCCAACAATCCGGCTCGTGGGCCCTTTCTCAGTGTTCACTTGGAAGATTTGAAGAAGGTCTAGGAGTACAAGGGTCTCCCGGAACAGAGAGGCCTTGGGAGAGCAGCCCATATCCTCCTCAAATACATTCCAACCTACCGAAGCTTCATCAGGCCCAGCACTGCTGGAGTTCGGATAGCGGGTCCTGCCTCTACTTCAGTCGAAGTCCCCGAAGCAATAGTCCTTCCTTTCACCAGGGCAGAGAGGGAGGTTACAGTCACTCAACCCCTACTTTTGCCAGACTGGCCGGAGCCCTTCTCTCCGGGTTACACCATTTCTATCTCCTCTTCCTCTTCTTCGGCTGATTCCTCAGAGCTTATCCGCATAGCTCAAAGGGCCAAAAGAAAGCCAACTGCAGCCGATCTCACACAATTCCTCATGGTAAAGGGTTCAAAGAAAAAGATCACTGTCTCCACTGCTGCTCAGGGGGAAGAAATTCGGCGAAAAAAGGCCATTGATCTTGCCGCCGAGCTCTCGTTGCCCACACTCGGGTAAGTTCCAGTGGAGCCTCAGCCTCCACTCAAGAGGTCGAAAAAGGCTAGCGAACCTGAGGCCAACACTGCCAGGGGGAAGGCTACCACGAAAGTGAAGGGGAAGAAGGTGGCCGACCCTCCATCCAACATAACCCCATGGTCACCCGAACTAAAGAAGGGGGACCACCTGATCATAACAGGGGACCGAGCTAGGTCCCCAGATATGTCTTTTGGCCTCTGCAAGGCCCTCCTCCTCCCTTCGGACATGGAGGAGATAAGGAAATTCGACTTCAAGAAGCTCTACGGCTACACTGTTCGGCACGTGATCTAGGTAATTATTTTTCCTTTGTTTTTTCTTAGCATTCCCTGTACACTTATCTCTTTTGTAACTCCTTTCCTTTTATGTTTTCTTCTTTTCTGTAGAGCCTTTAGAGGACCGTTGTTTCCTTAGAGAGGGTAGAGGAGAGGGAGGCCGAGCTGATCACCATATGTCAGCACAACCAGAGCTACCTCCAGACCATATGCAAAAATGGAGGCCAACCTTTAAGACTGGGGACAGTGCGCCAACTTGCCCTAGGCACGGGTGTCCGAGCTGGAGGTGGAGAAGACTGCACTAAAGTGCCGACTAAGGAGAAGGAGGAGGAGCTGGTGGCGGAGAAGGCCCGAGCAGAGGAAACCGAACGAGGGAGGGCCAAAGCCGAACGAGGGAGGGCCAAAGCTAAAGAGGAGACCGACAATGCCTATGCTGAGGGGGTGGCCGAGGCCACTAAAAACTACAAAGGCCAGATCCCCACATTGCAGGACATCATCTTTGCTGCAGCCTGGGAGGAAGCTTTGAAAGCGGCCGAGGTGGACCCTTCCTCCCCACTCTTCACCAATGTCCCTCTCCCGAGCAAGCGAGTGGAGGATGAGCAGGACGAAGTAGTGGAGGTGGAGGGCATCCCTAAGGCTCTTGATACTGAAGATCAGCCTCTTGTGGCTGAACAAGTCCCTCCTCCAGCAATAGAGGTAGAGGTGGCCCCCATGCAGACTGTCGACGAATTCCGTGCGGAGCCCTAGCTCTTCTGTCTTTTGCTTTAAAAATTTTTGTGTAGCTCTTCGGAGCCTTTGGATTTGTAGCTTTAGGGGTTCCAGCGCCCTTTTAATGTAATGAAAAGAACTTTTCCCATCTTCTCTTTAATTGCACTTTTGAGTATCAATTATTTTAACTATGTCTTGCCTTTCCTAGTATGGACTAAAGCTTCCATACTTAGCCTTTTTCAGGCACGTCCATCCTAAGTATGGGATCAACATCTATACTGAGGGCTAGATTAGTTCGGATAAACATCGAACTTAGCCATTTTAGGCTTAATCATCCTAAGTTTGGGAACAACATCCATACTAAGGGCTGGATCAGTTCGGATGGACATTAAACTTAGCCTTTTTAGGCGTATTCGTCATAAGCATAGGATCAGCATCCATACTGAGGGCTAAATTAGTTCAAGTAAATATCGAATTTAGCCGTTTTAGGCTTAATCATCCTAAGAATCGGATCAACATCCATACTGAGAGCTGGATTAGTTCGGACGAACATCGAACTTAGCCTTCTTAGGCTTATTCGTCCTAAGTATGGGATCAACATCGATACTGAGGGGTAAATTAGTTCGGATAAATATCGAATCATAGCCTGGTGAAGACATTTACTTTACTCAAGGTGTGCCCACTTGTATACACCCCAATTTGACCCCGCCTAATTTTAGGTGAATTCGATGATGAAAACAGGTAAAATAGTGATTCAGTTCGATCCTCGAAAAGTGATCCAAGTTCAGTATTTGAACCCGAAACCTTCAAACTAATGAAATTTTGCCGAACCATCGAAACTTGCTGCCCAAGTAAGGAGACCGCTATGTTCAATGTGGCGACCGTCAATAGAACTTTGTGAAAACCCTAACCACAAATGGCGACCGCCACCTTTTATTATGGCGACCGCCAGCTTTCATCATGGCGACTGCCATAGAACTTTGTAGAACTTTTCAAAAACATGGCGACCGCCAACTCCAAATGGTCTGACGTGTCCCAAAAACGTGGCAACATCTCATTAGCTGAAAAACTCTATAAATATCATACCTCTGATACATTTTTAAGGACAGAATTAGAGTGAGAGGTTTTGAGAGTGAAGCTCTACCGAGTCGCTGAGCAATTCCGAGCCGCGACGCAGAACCTCTGCCAAAATACTACGATTCGAACCTCCGACGCCTATACTGAAGCCTTGCTTGGATCACCACTCGAGGGTCGAATTGTTGAGGCACATTTCTGATTTGACAATTTTTCAGCAATCTAGGTACCACACTTAGACCCCCGATCTTTCTAAACTCCACTTCTTCTTTCTTGGAGTAATCAGGTTAATATTCAATTTTAATTAGTATATTTCCTTTATTCTAGCAGTTAATCTTGATTATTGTTTAATTTTATTTGTTTAGTTGTTTTAATTAATTTCTTTGCTTACACATCCACACTAAGTACATTGTCTTTCTTTTTATTGCTTCATTAATTTAGTACTAAAATATCCTTACAATTACAACTAATTAATGTTGCTAATTGTTACAATAATGTACTTACACTTATGTGAATGTAGTAATTAATACTACATTTCATATTTAAGTTATATAGTTATTTTAATTTCTTGTATCATTGTTGCATTAGTTTAATTTTTTAACTTTTATTCTTTTTTCTTTTAATTAGTCTAATTTTCCTTTAATAGTGTTCTAGTTCATTTTCTTTTCTTTTCTAGTAATAATAGTTTAATACCTTATCTTATTTTATTTTTAAACTTGACATTTCTTTCCTAATTTTCATTTTCTTTTCTTTAATAGTAGTGTAATTTTCTTTTCTAATATTTTATTTCTTTTCTTGTAATATAGCTTTAATTTATTTTCTTCTTTTTAAGTCCTCTTTTCTTTTCTTTAATACAAATGCTTTATTTTATTTTCTTCTTTTTCTAGTTTTTATTTTCTATCTTTTTTCTTTTAATGGTAATATAGTTTCTTTTACTAATATATATTTTTTTTACCACTAACTTTAAATTTTCTCATAACATTCCATTTTCTTTTTCTCCTAATATTAATTTGATTAGTATTTCTTTTCTTTTAATGTTAATACCTATTTTATTTAAAGTTCCATTTTCTCTTTCTTAAAACTTTATTTTCTTATCATGACATTTTATTTCATCTTATATTTCTTTTTCTTTATTAAACCCAAAAACTATAAAAAGTCTTTAAATCTCACCCTCATTCTTAAAATGTAATTTTCATTTCTTTTGCTTGCTTTTCCTCTTGTTTTAAATATAAAATATGAATAGTTAGGTTTTCTTTTAATAGTTTAAACAAATATTTTCTAATCTTTTCATTTGGCATCTTTTCCTTTTTACAAACTTTTTCTTCATTTTCTTGTTCTTCTCAAACTCTCTTTTGAAAACACATTTATTTTTGTTTCCTTTGTCAGTAGACTCTCTTTCTATTGAAATATAGAATTCTTGTGCATATTTCATATTTAGTACTTGTCATTTTTCTTTCCAAAAGAATGTTTGTGATATGCATATTTTGGTTATTTTCTTTAAATGCATGTTTAGCGTAGTTTAGATCATTTTATAGTAAATCATGCTTAGGTAATTTTAACACCTTTAACCTATTGTTACTCTTTCTTTTGAACCATGCTAGTTTAGATTATTTTCATAAAATTGCATACGGGTGTACTCTATGTATCCTTTTAGTTAGAAATTACATGTCTTAGGACTTAAGATTTTATCCATTTGTTTGCTTTAATTTGGAGTGGTATGTACATATATTATGTATTTTTCATATTTGATTTTGGATGTTCTCTTTTTACCTCAATTTTTTTTATTTGCATGCATTTGAGAAATCCTATTAAAAAATCAATAATTATTAGTAGAGGCCAACCTTACGGTTGAGAGAACGGGGTGCCTAACACTTTCACCGATTCGTACCTTATCCCGCAAATCCTTTTTCTCTGGTTCACGTTTTAAAAGATCAGTAGCCATTTTTATTTTTCTTGATTTTTTACAAAAACTAAGTGGCGACTCCATTTTTAATAAAAAAAAAAAGAGGGTTTTCAAAGGTTGATATTTGAGGTGTTAAAATATTTTTCAAACATTTTTGAATTCTCACATTTTGACCATTTTTCAAAAACTCCTAAATTCCAAACCACAGTATTTTCTGGCGACTCCGCTGGAGACTGGTTTCTTAAACCAAATAAGAGGGCTAGACTTAAAAACATCATTGGTTCTTAATAAAAAATTTCTCATTTACATTTTCGCATGCATATGCATTTTCTTCAAACCCTCCTACTTGGTTGACCTGACGCCCTAAACGTACATCCGTTTCGGGGATTGTTGGGAAGGCGGGCAAGCCTTACTAACTGTACCCTATCATAGATGCAGTAAAAGAATTCGAGCGTACTGTTTGACTATGCTCTGCATGAGAGATATATACCCGGCTCTATTCAGAAGGTACCATGTTCAATTGACCAAAATCGGCCTTTTGCATATAGTAAACCTAGACCCCCCTGTTAGGTACTACTAATCCAGGTAGGATTATGTGTTTTTTTTTATTGTATGTTTTGTTTGCGTATTGTTAGTTTTGTTTTGTTTGGGCTTAAGTTAGTTCCTTTTCCAAGTTCGGTCCGAGTTTTCCGTTATTCTTTGATTAGGTTAGTTTTCCCTTCGGGTTTTTACCTGGACTTTGTCTTTCACCATGTTTGGTTCTTACACCGTAGTTTTCTTCGCAGGGTCCCGCCCGTGTTTTGTTTTAAAGTCTCTAGGGTTGTTTCTCTCTCCTCTGGGTTCTTCTCAGGTCATTGGTTTCCTCCCCCTTGACATAGGCTCGTTTCTTTCAAAATCCTTGTCATACCCGTGAGAGTTAGTTCATTACCATTATGCTGCCCATTTTTCCTTAGAATTTTTTAGTTCGAACCAGTTCAGTCAATGTAGCTCTGTTACCGTGTCAAAGTGCAGTCTGTTTCTCCGTTTTAGATGAGCTTTCCCTCTAGAATTTAGTGGGTTCCCCTTCTTAACCGTCATTCTAGTTTTTGGGTTATCCTGTTATGCTGCTAGCATGAGCCCGACAGGGGCATTGTTTCATTCTCCTTATTTATCTGCTCATAATTTGCTGTTTCGAGTATTTGGGATATTTGCTATCTATTGTCAGAATGTCTGCCCGAGAAGTGTTTGATACTGGTAATTCTGCGTTTGGAATCTAGGTTTCTCTGAGGTTTTACCATTGGGACCGGGAAAGCACAGTCAACACGAGTTTGGAAAGCACAGCATAGTCAACACGAGGTAAACTTTTTGAACCCATCCGCTTCTGCCCAGCAATCCAATAACGCCCAACAGTCAGATAACAGTCAACAGCAACAAAGGCCAAGGAGGGTGTTCACTTCTCTCAATATTTCATTATCCACCGCCCTGAATCGACTCATCGAGAAAGGGCTCATCAAGGCATTGGACCCCATGCCTGTTCCTTATCCTCTATCACCGAGGTTTAATGCTTCTCAATACTGCGCCTTCCACCAAGGTCCTGGGTATTTGACTGATAAGTGCATGAGGCTCCGACATGAGATTCAGAACCTCATCGACAACAAGGTGATCCCACCTGATCTACCACCACAAAATTGAATGTCACTACTGACCCACTGCTGAATCATGCCAGGCAAGCTAGGGTAAATTACATGTCTCTGGCAGAATCAGAGGACCCAAGTCAGCACATCTGTTCAGCACACCTATCACGCCCTCATGTTTCGATAACTGAGGATCAGACAGCATGCTCATTTATGATGGTTAGAGACAGTCGAGACAGGATGAAAGAATAGAACGATAATGCCTGGGAATGGTATCAACCGATAATCTAAATCTTCCAACAAGAGGAGGAGCGCAACGAAGAAGATGCCTTGCCATTGAATTACCCGACTCGACTTTATGGGTTTGGTCATGTGCTCGATGGTATCACTCTTCCCCAGATTTTTGAAAAAGAGGTATATATGGAGGAAATGAAGTCCTACAAGCTGGTAAGAATCGTGTTGAAATCAGAAGGAGTAGAGTGGACTGATTTCTGGACTACTCAAAAACATCAAGTAAACTTTATCGAGGAAGACATCTAGGTGAAAGTCAACAATACATGGGCTATAGAAGATGATGAGGAGAGGAAAGGAAGAATGAAAATCAGTGATTTGGGCGATTTATGGGCATTTGAAAGCCCTCCGCCTGTGAACGAAGTACGACAGACCGGTGATGAAATAACAGGATTATGGGATCCTGAGGAAGAGATAGAACATCTAACCAGAAGTGGGCGACATTTCAAGCCAGCCCAGTTAGAAAAGGGGCAACCAAGTGGGAAAGGAAATGAGAAAGAACAACAAGAAGAAGATGACGTAGTGTTGAAACAATTAAGGAAGACACAAGCTAACATTAGCATTTGGGGGCTACTAATGGCCTCGCACAAACACAGACAAGTTGTACTAAAAGTTTTGAATAAGGCCAGCGTTCCAATAGAGGCAACCCCAGAGCAACTGATTAGACTCATTCTGTCGGCGGCTGAACCAAAGGTCATTTCTTTTGCCAGCAGAGGGAAGAAATCATAACAAGCCGCTGCACATCACTGTTAAGTGCCTAGATAAATGGGTCCATGTGACTCTTATCTATAATGGGTCAGCATTAAATGTATGTCTACTCAGAACAGTACTCTGTTTAGGACTAAAGACAGAGCAATTCATACCAAGCAATCAAGGGCTTATGACAACATAAGGAGGGACGTACTGGGACTGCTGTCATTTGCGATATTAGTAGGGCCCTTGGAAACGCCGGTCGAGTTCCATGTACTAGATGTACAGGCGTCTTTCAACTTGTTGTTGGGAAGGCCTTGGTTGCATGACCCAAATGTTCAGGCTGTACCCTCGACTCTCCATTAGAAACTGAAACTAATGAGAAATGAGACAGTTATGACTATTCACGGAGAGGACAGCATTCATCTCCCAAGAGGAGGAGAGGGTACAACTCTGTTGGAAGTTCAGCATAGTGAAGATGATCTATTGCTCAGTGGTTTTCAATTTGATGAAGCACAGGATGTTTAGATGCTGATGAATGAAAAAGAAAGGTATGTCAACCCGTGGGCTGTAACAATGATGAGGAAAATGTCCTTCTTCCCTGGCATGGGATTAGAACGCAGGCAGCAGCGAATCCCGAAACCCATTCAGGTATTGCCAACTTCGCACCATTTTGGTCTTGGGTATAAACCAATGGAAGAAGATCTGGAGGGGCTAGAAGGGGACGAAAGGTCAATTATTCTGGGACGCTCAAAGGGTACTTCATCAAGGAAGGGGAAGATTTCCCGTATTGCGGCTTTCCAGAGCCGTGGATCGACGAAAAAATCAATCAAAAGCTGCCAGGATTGGAGATCTTTTTCAGCTATCAGTTGTCCGACACGGAAGAGGGAGAGATAGTGGAAGGGAAAGAAGAAGGAAAGAAGGTTCGAGAGGAAGATTGGGCCGATAAGTTTGATGGTACTAACATGGGAATTCTGTTTTATGAGAAGATGGCCCAGCTACAAGTAACCAACTAGACTGCTTCATGATGGGGTTCAGCACACCAGTAGATTGCACCAAACTCATTGTTGATGCAACTGCAAAAAAAGTAAAGAATTGGACCATCGAGTCATCTGATGTACATATTGTCTGTTCTGCGTCCAAGTCGGAGTCTGAATCTGTGATCGAGGGCACGTCGGTTTGTGCACCTCCCCCTGTCTATGCTTTTGAGTTTGTAATTCCTTCTTCTTTCAATGAAATAAACAAAATTTTCGGTTACTCTACTTTGCTTGATTTATTTCATACTCTTTCTGACGATTTTGAATTCGACGGGATTATTTTCAAAGAAATAAAACTTTTAATAAAAAGAGAAAAAAAAATGCGTGCCCAACCAATAATTGAAGAAACTTTGTTAATAAATCTGGGTAATAAAATTAACCCACAAAATGTGCAAATTGGTTCTTCTTTATACTCAGTTAAACAAAAATAATTAATAACTTTATTAAAAAAATTTAAAGATGTGTTTGCAAGGTCTTACGAGGATATGCCTAGAATTGATCTTGACATTGTCCAACACCATATCTCTCTATACCCCGATGCTAAGTCGGTCAAACAAAAATTAAGACGGATCCGGCCAGAATGGGCTCCGAAGATCAAAGAAGAAGTTGCCAAATAGATCAATGTCGGATTCTTGATGGTAACTGAGTATCCGAAATGGGTAGCCAACATCGTGCCAGTTTTAAAAAAGGATGACCGTATCTGAGTCTGCGTAGATTTTTGGGATCTTCACAAGGCTAGCTCAAAAGATGATTTTCTGCTGCCACACATTAACGTTTTGGTAGACAGTACAGCAAGGCATGCCCTGTTGTCATTCATGGATGGATTCTCCGGGTACAACCAGATTTTGATGGATCCCGAAGACAGAGAAAAGACGACATTCACTACACCTTGGGGTACCTATTGTAATCGTGTGATGCCGTTTGGCTTGAAAAATGCAAGAGTAACCTATCAAAGTGCCACTACCTTATTACATGACATGATACATAAGGAGGTCGAAGTGTACATGGACGACATGATAGTCAAGTCTAAGGATCGGGATGGCCACATTGTAGCACTGCAAAAGTTCTTCGAGAGGATTCGAAAGTACAAGATACGACTCAACCCACAGAAATGTGCCTTCGGGGTTACTGCTGGAAAGATGCATGGATTTATGATCACTCAACGAGACATTGAAGTTGACCCTTCTAAGATCAAGGTAATCTTAGAAATGCCTCCTCCAAGGACCGAACGAGAAGTCAGGGACTTTTTGGGTAAAATACAGTTTATCAGTCGATTCATTGCAAAACTGACAACTACCTGTGAGCCGCTCTTCCATCTGCTATGAAAGGAGTCAAGTTTGAATGAGATCAGAAATGCCAAGACGCCTTTGATGCCGTGCTACAGTATCTGTAAAATCCACCTGTTCTAGCTCCTCCAGAACCTGACAGGCCACTGATCCTCTATTTGTCAGTGACTGATTCAGCTATGGAATGTATACTAGTGCAAGAAGGTGAAACTGGAATTAAAAAGGTCGTCTACTACTTAAGCAAGAAGATGACAGAGTTAGAAATACAGTACACACCATTGGAGAAGACATATTAGGCCTTGGTTTGGGCTTCCCAAAAATTGAGACACTACATGTTGTCTTTCACAGTGAATATCATCTCCCGGAAGGACCCGTTGAAGTATCTGTTTGAAAAGCCGACGCTGACAGGAAGGTTGGCTCGATGGTTGCTACTGTTATCAAAATTTGATATTTAATATGTCACCCAGAACTCAGTCAAGGGCAGAGCAGTGGCAGAGTTCCTGGCCGGTCAACCAATTGAGGGAGGAGAGGACACAGAGTTTTAGTTTCTTGATGAACAGTTGATGAAAGTCGGGGATGACAAGTGGACTCTATATTTTTGTGGCGCATCCAATCAATACGGCTATAGAATAGGAGTCCTTCTTGTCACTCCTAACGAATCACATGTTCCATTGTCTCTGAAGCTCAATTTTGAAGTCACCAACAATCAGGCTGAATATGAAGCATGTTTAGTAGGATTGGAGGCAGCCCTGGAACTAGGGACAAGAAAGCTGGAAGTCATCGGAGACTCAGCACTAGTGGTTTCACAAGCTAGAGGAGAGTGGAAGGTCATGGACTTAACCTCAATTCTCTATCATCAGGAGCTAGAGAAGCTGATACCGTGTTTCGAATCAGTAATCTTCACCCATGTGCCAAGATTGCAGAACAAGTTTGCCGATGCATTGGCCACCTTAGCATCCATGATTGACATACCATCTGAAGTCCGAATGAGGACTTTGATAACTGAACAGAAAAGAAAGCCGGCATACGAGATGACGGTCGCAATCGAGGATAGCACTGACAACCTTCCATGGTACTTTGACATTCAGAACTTCGTAGAGAAAGGGGAATATATCCCAAGTTTGCCAGGAAAAAGGACAAAAGGGAGATACGAAGACTATCTGCACAGTTTGTCATTTGTGGTGGTAGACTATACAAACGAGGATATTCTGGGGTCAACAAGTTGTGTGTAAACACTTAATAGGACCAAAAGTTGATGAAAGAAATACACGCAGGAGTTTGTGAGCCACACATGAGCGAAAATATGTTAGCCAAGAAAATTCTACGAGAAGGATACTTTTGGATGGCAGTGGAGATAGACTATATACAGTTCGTGTGGAGGTGTCATAAGTGTCAGATTCACGCAAACCTTATGCACATTCTCCCATCTCAGCTTTACAACCTGATGTCACCATGGCCGTTCTCAGTAGGGCATCGATGTGATTGGTAGAGTAACACCGAAGGCAACCAATGGACATGAGTTTATTTTAGTGGCCATTGATTATTTCACTAAGTGGGTGGAAGTAACCTTCTACTCGGTATTGAAAACCTCCTATGTTGCTAAGTTCATCAAGTAAAACATCATCTGTCGATACGGAGTCCCACATGAGGTTATCTCAGACAATGGTTCACATTTCCAAGGGGAGGTCCTGGATCTTTTCGAAGAATACCGGATAGTGGCTCATAAGTCCTCGCCATATCGACCGCAAACCAACGGAGCAGTTGAGGCAGCAAACAAAAATATCAAGAAAATTTTGCAAAAGACAATCAACTCACACAAAGATTTACCGGAACATCTACCATTTGCACTTTGGGGATACCGAACGTCGATCAGAACTTCAAGCGGAACAACACCGTACTCTTGAGTGTACGGGATGAAAGCTGTACTTCCTATTGAGGTGGAAATCCCTTCACTAAGAGTGGTGGCCGAAATCGATATATCGAAAGCAGAATGGAAAAGGAACCGGAGGGAGGAGTTGCTCTTATTTGATGAAAGAAGACTGCAAACTCTATTTCATGTACAAGGGTATCAAAGGAGGATAGCTCAAGCGTTCAATAAAAAGATCAAGGCCCGGGACCTTAGAAAAGAAGATTTGGTTCTTAAGGAAATTAGAGCTCCTATCTTTGACCCAAGAGGCAAGTTCAAGCCAAACTAGTCCGGACCGTTTCTCATAAAAACCATCATGACCGGTGGTGCTGTCATTATCATGGATTTAGACGGCAATGTGTTCTCCACTCCAGTTAACCTCGATCAACTCAAAAAATACTATTCTTGAGGTAAAAAAAAAGACAAAATAAAAAGCTCGCTGAGTTGAAAATCGAAAAGGCAACTCAGACAAAAGTTAAAGCAGCCCACAAAGCTGAAAACCCGAAAGGGCGACCTTGGCAAAAAATTATGGCACTACAAAATGAGAGTGTCAATACCCAAGTAAAAATTGAGCCTGAACTACGTCATGGCCTGATTTCATTATTTTTTGGGATACGTAGGCTGCTTCTTTTAAGAAGTCCGGCCACATTCTTCGTTTTTAACCATTTTTGAATCTAAGTAAGACCAATGCAAACTAGCCTTTGAAATCTTGGAAACTTTGGATAAATTTGAACCATCTTAAAACATAAAGTGGGAGTTTTTCCATTACTTTAATTGGAGTTACAAAGTTTTTAAAAAATCAAAGGAAGGACATGCAAATCCCAAACTCCACAGAATAAAGATGAAAGTTATGAAATTTTCTAAAACAAAGCAGGAGGCCTCAAATCTTTCTCCTCTTCGCTGCATGTTTCCCTTCTTCTTTATCCTTCTTCTCCATGTCTTGTGTTCACCATATTTTGTACTCGGTAGAAAGCTTGGGACATTGCAGCTCCTGCATCTTCATCAATGAGCAGGATGGCCATGCCTCTTGATATAATGCCAGAAACGGGGCCCATAGTACAAATGAAGATAAACAGCCTCGGGTGTTGTGAGGGATGATCTGACTGCGACCGAACTGCCACATGATCCTATGGGGATAATAGAAAGTAGTCTGATGCAGGCCAACGAGCAAAACACCAGGGTGATCCATGGTGGCCAAAGTCATGGCAGAGATCCGCCACTAGGGTCACTGCCAAGTAATATCGGGACCAGTCAGAGAAGAAAGGTACTGCCACCAGGTTGCTTCGGTGTCACATATCTGATAATAGGGGCGATAGAGAAAAGCGGTAGCACTGTGTTTATCAGTAGGTGGCTTCTGTACAAGATTCACTTTCTCCATCAGCAAGATCTGTAGTAAAAGTTAGATCAGTAAAAGAAAGGCCTGGGAAAAAACTTTGATAAAGAGAGAGGTCTTGGGCTCTCCTGAAGAAGCAGAGGACTGCCAGCAAAAGTAGTTGTTTCATCGCGATGAATAGCATCTAGGGTCAGCAGTGTCTTGGCTAAGACACGTGGCACAAAATCCTTCTCCATCTACATCTGACTAGCAATGTCAACCAAGGCACAGCTAACTCGCCTGTCAGATGGAATGAGAAGATACTGAGCAAGAAGACAGAAGCAAAGAGCATACCGACGTTGCAGCTGAAAAATAAGGTTGCCAAGGTCACCAGTAGAACGGAATCTGTCAATGATCCCGGGAATGTCAAGGCAGTCACCCGATGTCAGAAAAGAAGCCAACATCTTAGACAAACCACAGAGTTGCATCACCCGTTGCCGAGCAAAAAAGGAGAAAGTGGGAACAATGATAGGACTTGGCGAAGCCAAGTCCAGGATAGCAGCAAATTTCTCCACAGTGGGGCATAACTCTTCAAGTCCGAACCGAAAGACACGGGGCTGAGGATTCCATAGCCGGGCAGCAGCTTCCAACAAAGGACCATCAATCTTCACAGTCATGAGAGGAAATAAGGAGTTGATACCGAAATGGGTAAAGTTCAAATGCTCGACATGGGAAAATGCCTCGACCCATGCAGAAAGGGAATAAGCCATTTGAGTCGGAGTAACAGAAAATGGGGTCTCTAGTGCTGTATTTATAATGCAGAAAAGGGCGAGAAATCAAAATTTTAGCAAAAGGCATGTTCAAAGTGGCGACCGCCATCTTGGAACTGGCGACCGCCAACTCTAAGCATAGTACAGTGGCATCAGCCCTTTGACCAGGCGACCGCCATGTTGAAAATAGTAACCGCCATGTCAGTCTCCTTGTAAGTGGCGACCGCCATGTTGTATTACGGCGACTGCCATATTTAAACATGGCGAGTGTGTGTCAGTTTGCAATTTGTGTGATCTGTATAAATTGTGGCATTTGAATTATGCATCCAAGGCAGTTTGAACAGCAAATAAAGAAAAATTATGCAACAGATGAACAGATAAAGTAATAAATGGCATTAAGGCCCAAAATGCATCTCGAATATGTCAAAATAAAAACTAGGGCACCTAAGCCCAATAAATAGTGAACTGGGGCACACAAGCCTATGGAGAAGATAAATGTATATAAATGTATCAAACAAGGGCACGCAAGCCCATCAGAATAAATGTATCAGAAAATAAGTAAAACTGGGAGGAGGGAAGTTCTCTCTCTCTCTCTCTCATATGTGCCTCGAGCGGACTCGACGGGAAGGGCCGGCCTCTTTCGAGCTGTCATCCTCGAAGAGTCTATCGAAGTCATCACCGTCGTCACTACCAAAGGAAGAGACAACTCTGGATCGGCTTCGAGCAGATAAGACTAACCCTCCGAAACGAGCCCGAGAAGATGCCCGGGAACCATGGCCTCTAATCGGGGATGGGGCTGGAGCTGGAGCAAGAGGCCCAACTAGGGCCTGTGACGGCACTATGCCTGTAGCCGGAGCTGGAGGCTGTCAAGAGAGAAGCAAGACTCAGAGCAGAATAAAGATAGGAAAATGCAAAAAAACCAAAAAGAACACGCAAGCTACTCACAACGGCTACTAATGTGAAAGTGATGCCGTCTGCCCGCATCGAGGCATCCATCTACCGGACCAGTACCCTCAAGCCGATGACCATCAGCATCGTACGGTCTAACTAAGCCTGATCAACCTACAAAAGAGAACGGTTCAAGAAAACTAAACAGATAAAAAGAGTAGGTGACTAAAGGAAGGGTAGCAGACTAACCTAGCCGATGTCAGCCCTAAACTCCAGCGCTGGCGGAACAGGGACTGGTAGAGAGAAAGGGAAGCCGTATGCAATGGTCTAGATATCCCATGAGATCTCTACCCCCTCATCCCAGCAGCAGCAGCAGCTTCATCTCCCACAGCAGCATCAGCGCCAACATCAACAGCCTCCGGCATGTGTCTCCGCCTCCTGCCAGGCGGTGTAATCTCCCTCCTCCACCAGCAGCACAGTAGTGGAAGTCCCCACCAACTCGAGGAGAAGATCGACTCGGCTCAGTGCTCAGTCCAGCGCATACGGAACAGAAGAACCACTAGGATCCAGAAGTGATCCAGGCCGAGCGACTGGCAAACCACTCGCTCTCCTAGATAGTACTCCTGTCCAAATGGACCCTCCAACAGGATCCGCCTGGGAGTGATATCCCAACTGCACATTAAATCTGCGCCGGCCCGATCCTCTACGCCCCTCCAGACATCCCAGTGGACCTACAACAGTTCAAAGTGTAGTACAATGCAAGGAACAGGGAGGGCATGATACCACTCCAATACCTCTCCGGAGGCAGAACATCCGAAACGTCAGATATAGTGACCAACCTGAAAAGGAGAAAACAGGCAGAGAATATATAAAGAACAGATCAAGCAAGCAAAGTGCAGAGAAA